>RBNI01001035.1:0-24906 GCA_003990745.1 Jimgerdemannia flammicorona | reverse complement strand
AAAAAAGCTAAAATTTATTGAATATTAGATGTGCTTACAATGATATAATTACTCAATAAATTTTGAATCTTTAGAGATAATACTGTTGTACATATATTAATACTTTAAAAATATTATAATAAAATATATTTTATATAAAATCTTTTAATATTAACACTATTATCAATCAATTAAAATATTGTAAATAAATAATAAAAATACTAAGAAAGTAAATAAGTAAAAGTTACTCTTTATTATATTTAATAAAACTTTAAAATTTATATATTATTATTTCCAGCTGAAAGAGGCTCTGAGCTGCTTGAAGGCGGTACATGCTGTACCATGGATGTGATGGTATCGCCTCGATGCGTGAACTTTCTGAATAGTAATAACTCAATAAATAACTATTCGAATGTTGCCCGCTCGAGTTTTACAAACGACTTTGGAATACGATCAATGAGGCAATCCACGTTTCTTTGTTCAATCTCTCAAAACTCTTTCAGCCAAACCGAAGTGAATATTTGTATCACGTTTCGAAACGATGAATGCGAGCGATAGAGAGAAGATCTGCAACATTAAACGGAACCATATACGGCGTTTTCTAGCTTTGGTTTGAACTTGCTGCTCAGATCCTATTTGAGGTTAATAACCTTTTGGTGAGAAAGGGAAGGGGGCATTGCAGCAAACATCGCTCGCAACGACTATTAAAACCGAATTCAGATTGTAAAGCACATGGGAAGAATGACTGTGCCTTCCATATGGGGGAAAGGGCTGGTATAAAATCAGCATTTGCGTTTACCGTTGTGATATTCTATCGATTGCAGGTTATTTCTTCAAAGACATACCTTTAACCATCGTTCGTCTGTCATCTCTTTGTCCAGCTCGTTGAAATGGTCCGAAATTCTTTTAATAGAGTCACTTTTGACCCCAAGTACTCGTCATTAGCAAGTAATTGAATTGATATTACTTTTTCCGTTACAGAAGGACCAGTTGGTAAATAAGAGGGAGTCTTTCGTTTATGTTAGGTAGGGATAGTTGTCGGTGAATATGCTGGGAAAAAAAGGAGAACGGGTGAGAGGGGTGGGGAGAATGTCGCTCTGCCTTTCCCACCGTGGACCACAAATTCAAATTCCGGCTGTTTGGGTGGATGGATGCACAAAATGCCCTTTATAGGGTTACTCATATGTATATATATCTTGCCCGTATCGTTCCAATTTTGATGTCAGAAGTCGGAAAGGGCTTTATGCTTATCAATGACTGACTTTCTGCTCAGAAAATGCTATGGTGACCGAGGATCGGAACCACTAAGCATTGTTATTGGCTTTAGATTTCAAGGATTATGGATCTTCCACATTACAAAATGTCACTTTAGCCGTTAAAAAGAATAGATCGTCGGACTAGTGTGCCGAAGTTGACGGTAAATAAGGTCACAGCTGCCTAATGGGAAGTGTTCAGATAATGTATTTGGTGTATGACGTGGTCAGGGCACGCGGCACAGAAAGATGCCGGTGCCCTGGCTGACGTGTCACACGGGTCATTTACCTGCGTACTGCGTACTGATCGCTATCACGATGTCCGCTTTTCCATTTAATCCTCCCCCCAGGGCCTGTGCACCTCTTCAACTCATGATCTTCGTGTTGCCCTAACTTCAGTTTTTAAAAAATGGCTCCTTCAAACCTAACAACGGAACATCCGTCGCTTTCTCAACACTCTGCCTTCACTTATCTGGAACCAGGCACTGATTCTAGCCCTTCCGTCGGCTTGTGTAAGACCACCACAACACTGCTGGCCGACACTGCTGTGGCCGTCAGAGACGTCTCGAAAAGAATTGGTATGCTGCTACGATTTTATTTATTTTACTTCTCAAAGCTATTTGGCAAACGATAATAGGCGACCTGCGCTGCGCCTCCCTGAAAGACATCCTAGCATCCCCACTGACTCCAACCCTTCACGACCAGCCCACGCGCACATCAAATGGGAATCTCCCCGGACGGCACTCATCGTGACAAAGCCCGGCGACAAGAACCTCGTCAAGTTGACGCATGAGCTGGCCGAGTGGCTGATTGAAACCCCGCGGTACGGCAACCCCTCGGGCCTAACCGTCTACGTGGACGCCAAGCTACAGAACTCGAAGCGGTTCCGGTACAAGCGCGAGGGCAAGCTCAAGTTCTGGACCCCTGAGCTATGTGCGACCCAGCCGCATTTGTTCGATTTCGTCATCACAGTGTGTATATTCACCATTTGACGTGTATGAGCAATTTGGGTTTACCTAACTCTCGTTACTGACCCGAATATCTTTTCAATATAGCTCGGCGGTGATGGCACGGTTCTCTTTACCTCCTGGCTATTCCAAGGTGTTGTTCCGCCTGTGGTCCCCTTCCACCTTGGCTCGCTGGGCTTCCTGACACCCTTCGACTTCTCCAACTTCAAGGAGGAGCTCACGGCTGCGATCGAGCATGGCGTGAGAATCAACCTGCGGATGCGTTTTTCCTGCACCGTTTACCGGGCTGTCCGTGCGCCCGACTGCAACCCAGCATTACCCACCACCCCCGCGGGGCTCCGATCGGTCAAGAAGAACAGGCGCACGGGTGAAATCCGCGTAGGAGATTGGGTCGATGGCGAAGGGGACATGCATCGCACGCGCAGGATGAAAGAGGCGGCGCAGGAGGCGGGGAGCGAAGGGCAGGACGAGCACGGCAGCTGGGCGCAGGAGAAACATGTCCCTTGCTTCACCACCGTCCCGACGGAATCCTTCGAAGTTCTGAACGACCTCGTCGTGGACCGCGGCCCGAGCCCCTATATGTCTCTGCTTGAGCTCTTTGGCGACAACCAGCACCTGACAACGGTGCAGGCGGATGGCCTGGCGATCGCGACCCCGACGGGCTCGACGGCGTACTCTCTCTCTGCGGGCGGCCCGCTGACACACCCGGAGATCCCAGCGATCCTGATCTCGCCCATCTGTCCGCACACGCTGTCGTTCCGGCCAATGCTGCTGCCGAACTCGATGGAACTGCGGGTGTGCGTGCCGATGGGATCGCGGGCGACGGCATGGGCGTCATTCGACGGGCGCGGGAGGATTGAACTGAGGCAGGGGGACCACATAAAGATCACGGCGTCAAGGCACCCATTCCCGACCATCTGCGCGCAGACGGCGTCCAAGGATTGGTTCAACTCGCTGACGAGGTGTCTGCGGTGGAACGAGCGGCAACAACAGAAGATGTTTGTCGTGGTGGAATCGCGCAAGGGCCGAACCGAGAGTAAGAGGAAGGCCGCACACGATCGGCAAGGAAGTACGGTGTCGGCAGCGTCGTCGGTGAGTTCGGATCCGGAGGAGGGAGTGTTTGCCATGTTTGGTAATGGGAGCGAGACGGGCAGGACGGGAAGCGAGGTGAACAGTTTTGAGGAAGAGGAGTACGACGACGTGGAGGATGAGGAGGAGGATGAGGAGGAGGATGAGAAAGAGGATGAGGATGAGGAGGATGACACATTGGAGGGTTGGGGGGAAGATGAGTTGAGGAAGGTGAGATTGACGGTTCCGAAAGCTCCGCAGGCTCTAATAGCAGATAGTAAGAATGCAGTGATGTTGTAGTTGATGGCTTAGTATTTTTCTTGCAAAATTTCCATTATTGGTAGGATTGTGGCAGCCATTACGCGAAGAGGTGCAATGGCTCTAACTGTTCCTCCACCTGTACAATATACAGATACCCAACTAGCATTTGTCGTCTCTCGCATCTTTGTATCCTTGTGCTTTGTTCAACGTTGCATTTCTGCTTCGTCATGATAGTGAATGTCACATGATCTACTGCTCTCTATATATATGATATCCTATGGCGCAGCGGCGACACCCTTTCCCAAGCTCAGCACAATGCCTGCTCTTCCTTTAGAACTATGGTCGCACGTTGCCTCCTATCTTTCACTGGAAGAGCGCATCATATTCGCTTCCACCTCAACCACCATGGCGGCCTCAGTCTATGACCCTCCAAACCTCTGGACCACCATCCACATCAAATTGCCCGAACCCCAAACCGTGATCCGTCACTACCCCAGTTGGTCGGCCAAGCACATCAGCACCATTCTCATCTCAAGGCTTTCTCCATTCGCAAGGCGCAACGTCCGTCACCTCATCCTCGACTATCTTTTACGTCCCACCAACCTCCTCCTCCTCCTCCTCCCGATCTTCCAAAACATCGAGCTCCTCTCCCTCCGCCACTGCGCCACGTACTCTCTCGACGATATCCCAACAACCTTGGACACCCTGGCGCATCGGGGCCTGCGCCTCCTCTCGCTCGACCGTCTACTCCTCGACGGCGCGCCCCGCGTCCAAATGCTTTCTTCCTCCTCCCCTGCCGAATTTCTCCCGAAGCTCCGTCGCTCCCTCGAGCTCCTCACGCCTCACCGCGTCGTCACATTCGACATTCGCGCGTGCGCGAAGTGCCACAGTAACTGGTCCTCGCCTGCAGCGCTGCCTGAGGAAGACTTCATGAACCCGTTTGCACCGTGCCTATTCGACCACCCGGAGTTATGCCGTGCTTGCCAGAGATCGTAAACATGTGCAACGATGCGACGAGGGTCGTGTTCACGATACATGGTACACGAACACGAACGTGTACACGATACACGAACGTACTCTCCTGCCTTGTAATATGCGCACTGAGCTGAGACTGGTACAATCCCGCGTGCCACTATCTTCGCTCAGATACGTCTGCAAGAGACGGGTTTTTCTTTTTTCTTTTTTTGCGACGACGACAATAATTATCCTTGAGGCAAGAAACATTCGACTGTGCGCATGAAGCGATCGATCTGGGAAGACTACGAGCACAAGCGCCGGTGCGAGGGATCCAAGCACGGGACGAGTAAGTGGTGGGAACGAGGTTTCGATATTATTTGACGTTGTGGCACCTATTAGTATGGTCTGTTGAAAACTACTTATTGGAGCATATTAACGTCTGTTATCCGCGTGTAATAATCGCTCAATTATAATATTTAATGTCTCTCAATTGTAACTTTGGTTCGAACCAAGCCATTGATAGTGTGATGTAACTACTAAATGGTGTAATTTGATGATCTTGTTTGATTTGTTCATAAGATTAATTTCTGTAGACAGATAGATACTAATTAAGTGGGGGAGGGGTTCTGAAGAAGGTGAGGAAGGTGGTGTTGAAAAGTTAGAGATAGTTGATATTGGGGAATAGAGATATATAGTGAAGGGCTAGAGTAGAGTAGATTGTTTGAATAGTGAAGGAGATAGACTGCTGGCTGCTATTGTAATATAAGGATATATGTATATAAGAATAAATAATAAAGTGTATAAATACTTATAAAAAAGGAGGAGAAAAAAAACAAACAAATACTAATTAAGAAAAAAATAATATAATACTAAAATTTTATTAATTAAAAATTATTATATATTAAATTAAACTAATTATACTAAAAATCTTTATAATATAGTTATTATTATAAAACTCTTAAATATATATCTACAAATATATAAAAGTATATTTAAAAGATATATATTTAAGATATATTTAACTACTATATTAACTTATATAAATATATATATATTGTTTTATATTATATAATAATAAATTTTATCTAATATAATAGTGACTCCAGAATGATGATATCAGCATAGAAGACAGCCTTTCCTTGCAAGCCACCAGATCAGAGTACAAAAAGATCATACAGTATACAAGATGAGTAATTATGACCAACTGTGAGTTATTGTGACCACAATATAGGTATTTTGAAAAATATAAAAGAAGGATCAAAGAACTGTAGTAGCAGTAACTCAATAAGACCCACTAATTCCAAAATAGCTCAAAGATTTACTATAAATGAAATGTCTATTACTCACCAAATCTCAAGGTCAAGAAATTACCAAGATATCTCAGTCGAAGAAAGAATGTTCCAAGACATCAAAAGAGCCATGAGGACTCATACAAGAAGAACTTCTAGTATTAACCTAGGTACTACAGATCCTTATCACTTTATTCTCTACTGTCATAAAATGGAAACAAGGATCACTATTGCTACCAAATACCTCCAAATGTAATAGGAGTACAAAATAGGAAACCTCCTCTGTCAGGAGTTCCCACAAGCTAGCCCTCAAGAGTTACAAGATGCCACTTCCATAAATATATATGAAATAAGGACAGCTAAGAAGATCTATCAGATCTTTAGGCATACATCATAATTGATCTTCAACTTAGAGTATGTTAGAGTCTCAGACTTCAGAGATCTGTCAGCTTGCCATATCAATGTACTAGAAGCCAGAGTGACTACAGAAGCCCAGTCTACTATCACACTCAATAGTGATAAAGTAGAAGACATCTGACATCCCATCCTCCAGGACAATCCAGACCAATTTCTATAAAGATTGATCTCAGTATTCTAAGACCTAAGTATCTAGGTTAGACCTCTCCAAGACCCCATATTTGTTTCCTATTTCATGGAAGAGAACCTCATAGATTGGAGAGCTCTTGATTTCCCTGCTAAATGTGATGACATTATTGACAATGATATCATTCCATATAACATATACAAAATATACAACCTATACAACAATGATGAGATAGATGAAATATTCACAGACCTCATCTTTTTCAAAAACATCCTGATCTCTGATGAGGATAAAACCCCTATAGTCTTGAACATTCTGCTCTAAGTCTCTTGGTTATATATATTGAATTATGCCAGTACTCTTTTCCTATATAATAGCTATTTCTCCACTGGCATTCTGATGTGACTCAGAATTATTCCAGTACTATTTTTCTATATCACCAAATTATACCAGCATTCTGAATCTATATAACCATCAGTGCCAATACTGGAACTTAGTAGTTTTCCATATCCTGGCATTTTATTTTAGTTATTGGAATTTATATTTAGCTTTATATCTTAGCAATTATTGAATTATATTTTGTATAAATACCCCTCTTATTTTCTCTGAAATAAAGTTAGTTCCTCTCAATATAATATATATAATTTCTTATAAGAAATCTAAGAGATAACAAGATAGTTTAAAGATAAGAAGTTTGAGAACTATAAGACCTTAGAAAGATATTCCAATAAGAACTTACTTATAACAAACTTATAGTTAGTCTAAGAGATATATTTTGAAGAGAATTTAATGTATTTGAAAGACTCAATACCCACTATATGATAATGTATATAATATAGTTCCTCTCAGTATAATATATACAATTCCTTATAAGCAATTTAAAGAGATAACAAGACAGTTTAAAGATAAGAAGTTTGAGGACTATAAGACCTTGGGAAGACACTCTAATAAGAACTTACTTATAACAAACTTGAGTTAATTTAAGAGATACATCTTGAAGAGAATCTGATATATTTGAAGGACTTAGTAACCACTATGTGACACTAAATATAATAGTTAATCTGAATTAGAAATAATAATCAGAGAATAGACATTTGATTATAGTATCTGAATCCAATTTTCAATATAGTATAGTATTATAGTTAATAGTTATCTGATCTCACAGTTGTATATATAATTATATAATTATATAAAAAGTATATATAACTATATAAAACTCACAATCATATAGATTATACAAATATATAGATCTCACAACTATACAAAATAACTTATAAGAAAAGAAGTCTTAACTTAGCTATTATATATTAGTAAACTTGTATAAATATTTTTAATATATATTTAGAGTAAATAAACTTTAAATTAAAATAGTTTAAAAGTAAAGAAATAAGGGAACTAGTAAGCCTGTGAGTAGATATACTTTAAACTTACTCACTTTTGTATCTGAGGACTCTGAGAAGTCAAAGAAGATCAAGTATTTAATATAAAAAAATCTATTATACTTTTCAGATTATATATCTGCTACATTATAACTTAATATCTATTAGCTAGTAATTTAAGATAAATCTCTCACTTTTAAGCTAAATAATGAATAACTACTACTATCTAAACATATACTTAAATTAAACTAAGATATTTAGATAAGATAGATATATAGTACTAAAAAATAAATAAATAAATAAATATATAGTACTTCTAATAAATTAAATCAAAGGTCTAATTCAATTTGATTTAAATTAAATTAAAGGTTAATTCAATTTGAAATTCAATTTGAACTCTATTTTTCAAAATATAATAACTTGATAAAAATATATCTAAATTTAACAATTTTAACTTGTTAGATTTCCCTATATAAGAGGAATCTAATAAGTGAAATATTGTTAAATTTGGATATGTTTTCGTTGAGTTATTATATTTTGAAAAATAGGGTTTAAATTAGATCCTTAATTTAATTTGAATTCAATTTGATTCAAACTTTATTCTAATTAAAAAATTTCCAATTTAATTTAATTTGAGAGTATTATAGATATAAGACTATTAGTATTCTATAGATATATCTTTAATAAGTTAATTATTATCTTCTTTGATAATTTTGAGTAATATACTGCTATAATATTTCTAATACTAGGATAACAAGTGGTTTTTATATCATTCAGTCTCTGAGAACCTATGTATAAGAGCTATATTCATAGTTATAAATTATATTAGAAATAATGATATTGCAATATTAGTATTATAGAAGGTCTAATTGTAAATTATCTACTATATAGACAAAATTAAGTAGGCTCTGAAGGATAAAAAAATACCTTTTTCTATTACAATTTATATTATACAAATTTCTTATAATACTTTTTACATAGTTTTTGAAGAAAAAATAATAATATTATATTAATACTAGTACTTTTAAATAAATTGAATCAATTCAAATTAAATTAAATTAAGAGTTATTTAAATTAAATTAAATTAGAGATTTTTGAATTTAAATCAAATCCAATTTAAATTAAATTAAGACCTGATTTAATTCAATTAAATTGAAATATTTATTCCAAATTTAAAATATAATATATAGCTCAATAGAAATATATTCAAATTATATATTTTTTTTATTATATTAAATTCTTCATTATAAGATATATTGAATAAGTTAAAATTCATTAAATTTAGATATATTTTTATCAAGTTATTGAATTTTGAAAATTAGGTTTGAATTAGACTTTAAATTGAATTAGATCTCAATTTAACATCAGTTGGCGGCACACCTTTCACCAATACCATTTGGGTGACACAAGACTCAGGCAATACTTTCGACAACATCTTTAAGTATTGGTGCTATCAAGATGGTGAGTAACAAGTATTCTGGTGAGCATACTGAGCAGGGGGGGCCCAGTGCCTTTGACTGGTAACATGTGGGGGGGGGTCAAGATGCTGGTCTTGGCATGCTGAGTGCTTCGAGTAGGGGACATGGGGCCGGAGGTAGTAGCAGAGGAGGTGCAAGGCAACATGGGGGAGAGAGGATGACCTTCACAGATAAGGTCAGGATGGGGAAGTAGGTGACTAGACTGAATGGCTGGCTGGAGCTGAGGAAGGCGGCTGCTACTTCAAGTAGCAAGGAGGCCTCTCCTCTGGGGGGTCAGCATAGGGGGGCTGGAGGTGTAGTGGCTGAGGCAGTGACTGTTGGTGGTGGTGTAACAGGTGATCTGGAAAAAAATCCAGATGTGACGACTGATGGGGGACCTGGACAGGGGAGTAGCATGAGACTCGGAGATCTGGCTGATGGTGTGACAGGCCTAGTGGTGGCCCCATTACTCAAAAAGTCTCAATTGGAATTTGCCATCATGCTGTGCTTCCGTGGCTTGGCAGTGATGGCAAAGATGGTGCTGGAGCTGCTGGCTAGTGAGGTGAAAGGAGCAGCCTCGGTAAAGTTTTTGAAGAAGCTGGAGGCAGTTAAGATGGGGTTTAAAGAGGAGGGTTTGCTACTGGAGGCAGTGGAGAAGGGGGTGGTGATTGGAGGGATTTTGGTACTGATGACGAGGTGTATGCATTGGGATCCCTGAGTGGTTCACCTGGTGATTGCAGACCTACCAATGGTGAAGAAGGAGGAGGCGAGGAGGCTGGTCACAGATGTGGTGAAGGAGTATAGTGAGGTGGTCGACATTGGATTCAGGGTATGGGAGGGGACTGAGCTCAGGACAGGCGATGTGGACATCCAGTTGAGGCTATTTGGGATGGAGAATACAGGGAAGGCTAGGGATTGGCCAGTGGCGTTGAAGTGGGGCCTAGTGGAGTGCAAGGTTTCGAGGGTAAAGGGGTCAGAGGAAGAGGAGGAGGATCTGCTGGAGGTGCTCGAGGACCTAGCTGGGGCCATAGAGAGGAGACAGAGGGCTTGGAGGGCTTACAAGGCTAGGACAGTAGTAGAAGTGATTGAGGGCAAGAAGGTGCAAATGGACAAGGTGCTTTGGGAGAAGGTGAAGAGGAGATAGCTGCAGAAGGATTTGTTGGCCAGTTTGGATGGGGGTAAAAGGGCCAGGGCTATGGAAGAGGGTAAGGGAGTAAGTGCTAGCATCTGGGTAGAGGAGGGGCAGTAAGGGGGGAAGGCGAAGGAGAGTGGTGGACAGAGGCCGGAGGAGGCTGTAGTGGACATGGTGATAGTGGAAGATAATTTGATCTAGTATGGTGTTCCCGAGGTGGGAGAGGGGGAGCTGGAGGATGTGTCTGAGGATGGTTGGGATGAGTCTGTGTGAACTGAGGAGAGGAAGGAAGGAGAGGAGGATTTGGTGCAGGCAGCAGAGGTAGTTGGAGGGGAGAAGTGGCTATTGAGGGTGCTGCAAAACGTGGCAGCTGAGGAACTGGGCAAGATCGACTTCCGAGTGATCAGTGAGGAATTCTGGGGGCGAGTGCTGTGAGGGGAGGAGGTCGTGAGGAAGGTGAGAGATGAGATGATGGCAGCTATTCTGGAGGCAGAGGAGTATGAGGTCACTGAGGCAAGGGAGGTGATATTGTTGGGTATCGCTAATGAAAGGGCAGCTTATCTGTGGGGGCTGCGGAAGGGACTGAAAAAGTGGCAGGTGGTATGCGAGGAGCATCAGATAGTAATAGAGATGGTGGATGGTGAGGACTGTGTGGAATTGTTGGCAGCTCTGGATGAACAGCAAAATGTAGAAGTTGAGATTGTGGCAGAATGGAACCTGGATCTGGCTGGAGAGGAAGTGAGCATGGAATTGTAGATGTAGAGACTTCAACATTATTATATATTTTGCTATGAATAGTACAACCAACATTTTTTCTATGAATGTCAATGGGCTTAGGGGGACTAGGAGGCGACATATGATTTTTGGGTGGCTGAAGAAACTGGAGGCAGATATCTTCTTACTTCAGGATGTGCAGTGTGAGGGAGAGGAGGATGGACTGGAATAGACTAGAGAGTGGGGTGGGGAGGCAGTTTGGCAGGGTAAAGTGGGAATCCTGGTTAGGAAGGGGAAAGGGGACATTGTGGACACTGGACATTGGGGTAGTAGATTAGTGTGGAGGACATGGCAGAGGCCTGGATGGAACTCAATTATAGTGGGATCTTGTTACTGCCTGACTGAGAGAGGGACCTGAGTGACATGGATTAGAGATTTGCGGGATTCTGGGCTCTTAGTTGAGGCTGGGGTGGATTGTCTGGGGGGTGATTTTAATATAATTCGGAAGAGTAGACTGGATAGGACTGATGGGGGGTGGGGTATGGCAGGAAGGAGTGGGGGATTGGAGGACTGGGAAGAGGTGGAATGGCTCAGCTCACTGGTGGATGCCATGCGACTTCAGGATGGGGATCGACGTCTATATACGCACTGGGTAGAAGGGCTGAGTACTAGGATTGATTGGGTTCTGACTGCTGAGTGCTGGGGATATACAGTTTGGGAGATGATGGAGGTCGAGTGGTGCCCTTAGTCAGATCACTGGGGTATTTGGGGAGGTGGGAGGTTTGGAGGGAGCGAAGAGAGACCAGGACATTGGCGTCTGAACTCTTCGCTGTTGGATGAGATGGATCTGTGGAATGAGTGGGTGGCAGAGGTACAATCCAAGATTTATAAGTGGAGGCAAGCAGGAATAGGGATTGGAGATAGGTGGCATAGACTGAAATCTGAAGCTCAGAGATACTGGGGGGTAGTTGGGAAGGAGCGAGGGGCTCAGTGGAGGAGACAAGTCTGATGGGCATCTAGGAGACTAGAAAGACTACTTCTGAATTGGACTGGGCTATTGAAGGAGGAGGAAGTTTTGGACTGGAAGGCTAGGCGGGCTAAGTTGGAAGTAGTGGAATTACAGGATTTGTTGAGGAAGGAGGAGGCAGTGCAGGCTCAGGCTATGGCGGTCAGGTTAAGGTGGCAAGGATTGGAAGAAGGTAAACGACCTATGAGGCTTCTGTCCCATCTTCTACATGCTAGGGGTGCAAGATACCGATGGGAAGGAGTCCTTAATGATGAGGGAGAGATGGTATTAGGCATGCAAGGGATCCTTGGCCAGCTGAGCACCTGCTGGAGTAACCTCTGGAGTGAGGAGGAGGGAGGAGAGGGGGTACAGGACATTGAGCGGCATCTGGAAGATTGGCACCCAAATCCGGCAGCAGGATTGGGGGATCTTGGCTGACCGGTTTTGGGTGAGGAGATCCTTCAAGTTCTGGCATCAACATCCCTAGGAATGGTGCCTGGGGAGGATGGTCTGCCTTGGGACTTTTGGAAACATATGGTATCCATAGAGAAGGCTCTAGAGGAGATGTCACTGATGTGTGATACTGTCATCAGTACTGGAGAGTGGATTGGAGGGCAGTAGTTGGGGCTGGTTTCCCTGCTATACAAGGACAAAGGGCATAAGGAGGATTGGAAAAATTGGAGGCCAATCATGCTGCTGGATATGGACTGGAAGTTGGTCACCAAAATTCTGGTGGCGAGGTTACAGGGTGTGGCACAGCAGATGATAGGGAAGGAGCAGTGAGGTTTTGTTGGGGGCTGACTAATCTGTGATGGCACGGTATGAGTTTATGGCATCATTGAAGGCGCTAGAGCTACAGGGGTAGATGGCCGCTTAGTGTTTCTGGACCAGGAGAAGGCCTATGATAGGGTGCAGAGAGTCTGGTTAGAGAAGATACTGGAGCGCATTGGAGTACCAGTGGGCATGTGTCGTTCACTTATTGGATTGCTAGAAGGGAGTAGGGCTGTGATTCTGGCGAATAGTCACAGGGGGGCCTCTTTCCCCTTGGGGAGGGGGGTGCCTCAAGGGGATCTGCTGTCGCCTATCCTTTATGCCTTTGCCCTGGAGCCATTGTTGGATCGGATCCGGTACAGAGTTGGTAGACTGAATATTTTGGGGGTCAATTGGAAGGTGGGGGCCTTTGCAGATGATATGGTGGTTGGGTTGGGCTCGGTGGCTGATATGGCTAGGCTCAAGGAGATAGTCGAGTGGTATGAGAGATGCTCTGGGGCGAAACTCAACTAGCACAAGTGTAAGACAATGGTCCTTGGGGAAGGAGTCATAGGGGGGAACGTTATTAGAACAATTGTCCTAGTGGAAGGAGTGGTACGGTACTTGGGTATCTATTTTTCGGTATATGGCTCTTTACTTCCCAAGGAGTAGTGAGAGCACAAGCTGGTAGAATGGGGAACAGTACTGATGAGTTGGGGTGATAGACAGGTGTCGCTGGCAGGAAGGGTAACTGTTCTGAATGTATATTGGATGCCAAAGCTTTGGTATCTGGGCTACCATTTGGATTTCCCTAAGTGGGTGATCAAAAAGCTTCTCAAGATGGCCTGCTCTTGGCTCTGGGCTGGACGCCGGAGTCAGGTTGATTGGGAGGTATTAGCACTTCCTGTGGATTGCAGAGGTCTTGGCCTAGTGGACTTTCCTAAGAGGCTACTCTGCTTGAGGGCATGGTGGATGAAGAGGGCTAGTGAGTTAAGAGGAGGAGAATGGGTGCCCCTTATGCAGTGTTTGTGGGAGACAAGAGTATCACCAAGAGGTGGCTCAGGTGATCTACTGTCCTTGGTGGCCTTGGATGGCAGCCAGAGGATGCGATACAAAGGATTCTGGTGGGGAGTGGTAGATGGGACACACCATATTGGGATCTGCTGACAAGGTACTAAAGGGGATGAGGACTGGGGTCCAGAGATGTAGAGGTGGGACAGACTCTTATTGGGAGGGAATCTGGTTGAGGACTTCTGCTTCGAGGAGGGTATGGAGTGCCTGAGGGGTCTGGGGCAGGACCTTTGGCTGAAAGCCTGGCAAGGGGCTGAGATTGGGGAAGGGTGAGACTGGGCAGGCATATGGTCTTGGTTCAAAGTGGTGTCGAGGTGGCTCCTGCCAAAATTCTGGATAGCATAGTGGAGGCTGTTGCATCAGAATGTGATGCTGAATTTTAGGACTGGATATCTGGTAGATGGCAGAGTCTTTGACTGTGAGGAGTGTCATAATGTAGGGCAGGAGGGAGGGGTGGTACAGATACCTGAACATTGGCTGGAGAAGTGCGAGAGTCTGGAGAATTTCTGGAAGGTTGTTGGGGTGAGGCTGGGAGTGTCTGTGCCAAACCCTGGGGTGGGTGGGCAGTGGGAAGTACTGCAGTCAAGGCTGGTGGGGGGGGTGGGAAATGAGTGGCTGATGGTTGACTGGGCTGTCGCATTTTGGGTAGGGCTTGCTGAACACTAGCGGAGCATATTTGAGGAGAGACCCCAGAGGCCGGTGAGCCTGAGGATAGTGAGGTGGGAGGAGCTGATATTAGAGCTCTTCAAGGCATGGTGGATTGGGTGGGGCCCCAAGGAGGAAAAACATAAGGGACTAGTAAGGAGGATTGTAGTGAAGAGTAGTGGTAGGGTAGTGGTGATGGTGGATGGTCAAGTCCTTCGGGACCACTGACACTTGAAAAAATTGGAATGATACAGAGAAGATTAGCATGGCCCCTGCATAAGGATGACACTATCTTCCTGAGTGGATAGCCCTATACGGGCAAGTGGTAATAGTAGATGGGGTATTGTTTGTAGGGACTAAAGAAGGGGGGGGATCCTGTGGGATAGGTTGAGGGCTTAGGCTGTATTAATATTATTATAGATTCAGTTAATAAAGGGAGTCCAAGTAACTATAAAAAAAAAAAAAAAAAATAGATCTCAATTTAAATTAAATTGAATCAAATTGACTCTTAATTTAATTTGAATATTCAAATTGAAAGTAAATTTGATTTAATTTGATTCATTCTGAGTACTAGTCAATACATAGGAGTTCTAATAGATATACTAAGTCAGGTGGATCTGGAGTATTTAGCTGGTAATATATCAGGAGAGATTATAGCCTAAAGATGGACTTTTTTAACTATACTGATGAGAAGAGAGAATTTGGCAGAAGTTAGCTATTTAGCTTAGGTGGTAGGAGATAGGAGTCATTAAGCTTTACCAATACATCATGAAAGAATAATTCAGTTCTAAGTATATTTGTCAGAGATCTATGAATTTTAGTACATATTTGTAATAGTATATTATAAACTCAAATATATTTTACAGATAGAAATATATATATATATATTCAAATATTTACTATAGATATGAATATTTTTCATTAATGATAAATATGAACTCTTTAATACAAGTATGAATTAATATTTCACAGATACAAACTCTTTAATGTGAGCATGAACTTATGTATTCTATAAATATAAATAGCTTGTAAACAATAAGTGAACATAAGGTATAATTTCCAAAATAGATCATTTTATTTCTTTTTTTATTTATAAACACTCTCATGAATATTTCTCTCTACAGATACTTCTTTTCTATAAATATTTTCTTCTTTTACAAATAGTTTCTCCTACTATATATCTTTCTTTATATTCTGCTCATCTCTCTCTTAGATCAGATTATTCTTGTTCAATGAAAGGAGAATATTGAGATATCAATTATTTCATTGTCTTTATCTGAGTTAATATCTTTGTATAGGTTATAAACTGTTTTTTCAATCTCAAGTAGATTGATGTAGTTATAAATCTTGTTGATCATCTCAAGCCATTTCATATATTTTCTTATACTCTCTTTTGTTGAAAGTTCTTGGTAAGATATCAGACTAGTAATATAATTCAGCTATAATTATATAAAGAGATAAGTATATACTAAATAAGTATTGTGATGGTCAACCTGAATTAGTAATCTGAATCAGGGGGAATTAGACATTTGATCATGGTATCTGAATCTGATTCCCAGTATAGTATAGCCTTATAGTTAGCTAAGTCTCTGATTTAGACAACGTCGAAATGTCTCGACACTTGCGAAATCGATGACTCAATATAGTATAGTATTTAGACAATGTCGAAATGTCTTGACACTTGCAAAATCGATGACCCGATATAGTATAGCATTTAGACAATGTTGAAATGTCTCGATACTTACTAAATGACTCATAACTTAGCTACGCAACTCAGTAGCTATCTCACAGTTAGCAAACTTGTATAAATAACTTAGTATCTTAGAGTGAATAAACCTCAGATCGAAATAGTTCAAAAGCAAAGAGAAAGCAAAGGAACTAGTAAGCCTGCGGGCAGATACACTTCGAACTCACCCACCCTTGCATGCCGAGGACTCCACGGAGTCAAAGAAGATCAAGAATTCAAGATACAGAAATCTGACGTACTTACAAGGTTAAGCATCCACTACGTTACAACTTGGTGTCCATTGGCTAGTGATTCAAGATGAATCCCTCACTTTCAAGCTAAACAACGAACAACTGCTACTACAAGAACTCACATAACACAATCAGACAAAATGGACATGAGACCACCTGTATTCCATGGATATACTTCGGACAAATCAATCATCACCTTCATAGACAATTTTGAGTAGTATACTGCTGTTAGGACCTTAACTGCAGGACAGCAAGTAGCCCTCATGCTCTATAGCCTACGAGGACCTGCAAGAGCAGCATTCACAGCTACAACCCATGCAGGAAATAATGCCGATGCTATACTGAATGTACAGAAGACCTGGCTCCAGAATACCTATTACACAGACGAGATCAAGCAAGCCCTGAAGGACTAGCTCAATACAACATATCAAGGAATGAGCAAGGACCCAAACACATTCTTCACAAGAATCCGATATCAGATAATCCTCGCAGATTATGCTGATGCCATCCGAGACCAAGTAGCAGAAGCAACCTTTATGAAAGGAGTTCACCCAGAGATAGCCTTGGCCATCCACTCATCACCAATAGTCCTGGATCTGGTACAAAAAGTCACCTATGCTCAGCAATATTGGATAGCCAGATACTCACAAGACCATACAATGGAAAGAGTTACTGGTGTTAGAATCGAGGTACCCAAGTCAACTAGTGTAATCCCTACCACTATGATCAATCGAAACACACCTCAGCCAAGAGCTATAGAAACAGTGATCTTATGGAAGAACTTGCCAAGTAGTTCGCCGAAATGACTGCTCACCTAAGAGATGTGGTAAAGGAAATCAGAGGAAGAGATCGCCGCCCAATTCAGAAGTTTGCCGCCACCTCAGACAAGAAGAAAGGTATCTGCTACAGCTGTGGAGAAGAAGGCCACTACTCATATGAATGCATGAGTGAAACTAAGCGTAAGGCCCAGCCAAGCAATGCTACTACTAGGAATAAGGAGCAAGCCAACATCATCACCTTCGAGGAGATTGGAGATTCAGATGAGGAATGGGAGGCCTATCCTGCTCAGACCACTAAGAAGGATGTTCGCAAGGAATCCTACAAGAGACCGCCAGGAAGACCCAAGAAGAACCCAGTGGAAAAGCAGATGGAAGCAAACACAGAAAGCCAAGCTGAAGAAATGGATCAAGACATAGAGCTCGAGCAAGCAGTCCAAGATATCATCTGAGGAACCACTCCAGCATGTGAAGGAGAAAAGGAGAAGAAGCTTCGCAAGACCAAGACTTTCAAATATGATATCTTCAAGGATCTCAGCCAACAAAAAGTCAATGCAACCTTCGGCCAGCTAGTAGAAATCCCCACATTCAGGCAGCAAATGAGATTTGGACTTGCAGAAACTACCAAGGAGCAAGGTTGGAAGATAACCAAGGCCAATAATGTTCAGGAAGACTCCGGAGAGGAAAGTGAAGACAACCGCAAGACTTCTGCCTATGCAACCTGCCAAATCGAAGATAGAATCTTTGAAGCCATCATAGACACAGGAGCAGGAGGATGTCTCCTCAGCAAGAAGGCAGTAGACCGCTTAGGATGGAAGATCGAAGAAGCAACCAAACTGGTATTCGTCACAGCAGATAGCACAAGAGCCACCCCCCTGGGAAAGATCCGAGATGTTCCCATCAAGTTCAGAGGAGCAACCATCCCAGTTGATGTGATTGTAACCAATGCAACCAACTATGACATCCTCATCAGCAACCAGTGGCTTCACAAAGCCAGAGCAATAATCGATCTGAATGCACAGAAGATGCAGATTGTCTACCGAGAACAAAAGATGCGAATCCCTATCAATGTTAACAAAGGAGTGCTCCCCGAGATAGAGGAAGAAGAAGGTGAGCAAGAGGAAGCCTACATGGTAACCACGCAGAAAAAGAAAAAGAAAGTCAGATGGATGAGTGAGGAGGAATGGTGCAAGAAGATTGCAGAAGGATATACGCTACAAGGAGTCTGCCCCCATGGAATCAAGATGTACTATATGGAGCATGTCAACAATTGCTACCAATGCACCGGTGGAATCAAGAAGATCCACTATGAAAGAAAACAGAAGGTTCTCGAAGAACAGGCCAGAAGAAAAAAGGAAGAGGAGGAAGATGACAAACCACTGGCCCTCCTAGAAGACAGCGATGATGAAGAAGAGATCAAGGTCAAGATTCAGAAAATCTATCCTAATGCAGTTCTACCAAAATACAAGTCGGAAAATGCAGCCAGAATGGATATCGCCACAGTAGAAGAAACCATACTGGAGCCCCAGACAACCACTCTACTTGCAACTGGACTGGAGATGACCATTCCAAAGGACCACATTGGAATTCTCAAAACAAGAAGCAGCCTGGCAAAAAGTGAAATCACCATTGAAGGAGGAGTTATCGATTCAGACTACATTGGGGAAATACTACTCATTGCTAGGAATCACAATCCTACCATTCCATTCCCAGTCAATAAAAAGGATTGGCTGGTACAGATGCTGATCTTCCCAGTTCTATAACCAAAGATCATGGAAGTCAAGAAGTTGCAGGAAACAGAGAGAGGAAGGAAAGGATTTGGATCCACAGGAAGAGGAGTATTTGCCAGCACCAAAATCACTGAATTAGATCACAAGAAGGAGGAAACCACAACCAAGCACAGCTATACTATTGGGAATGAGTTTCCACTTAAGAAAGAACTCAAGAAGATACTCTACGAATTCGAGGATATCCTTGCCACAGATTTCAAGAATATCAAAGGGAAGACCCCACACTACTACCATGATGTGGATACAGGAGACACCGAACCAATCTACCAGAAAGCAAGACCCATTCTGCCAGCCTACCGTGAATGGCTCAGAGAAGAAATCAAGCAGATGGAAGAAGCCGGTATCATCAAAGAAGCCAGTAGCCCTTGGGCTTCACCAGTCATACTAGCCCCAAAGAAAGGAAGCAAGCCAGGAGAATTCGCACCAAGACTCTGTACCGATTATAGAAAGCTCAACTTGATTACCAAGAAGGATCACCAATCACTACCCCTTATCAGCAATATTCTCATAACTCTGAGAGATGAGGCACAATACTACAGCACCTTGGACTTATACTCAGGATTTTACCAAATCGGTCTCACAGAAGCAGCAAGTGAGAAATCAGCTTTCATCACTCCAGATAGAACCTATGTCTACCTACAAATGCCATTCGGAATGTGCAATGCACCAGCAAGCTTCCAGTGAATGATGAACAAAATCTTCCACTATGACATGGGGAGATGGATGATGGTTTATGTAGATGATGTAATCATCTACAGCAAGACAGCTGAAGAACATCTGCAGCACATCCAGCAGATGATGGAAAGGTTGAGGAAGCATGGTCTTTACATCAAACCGAAGAAATGCAAGTTTGCGGAAATCGAGATCTCCTATCTCAGATATATCATTAACCAAGATGGAATACACATGGACCCCCTCAAGATATAGGCAGTAGCAGCATATCCAAGACCCACTACAGTCACTGAAGCCCAAGCCTTCATGGGACTTGCCTCCTACTATCGCAGATTTATTAGAGGATTTTCCAACATTGCAGGCCCAATTTATAAACTCAACAAGAAGGATATCAAGTTCTAATGGACTGGCAGGCAACAAAAAGCATTTGATGAACTCAAGGTCAGGCTGACCCAGGCACCCATCCTTAGAAGACCTGATTGGACTCAAGAATTTATCCTGCAGACAGATGCAAGTGCACAAGAACTCAGAGCAGTCTTGGCCCAGAAGAAAGATAAAGTAGAGTATATCATCGCATACCTGAGCCAAGGAACCAGAGGAGCTGAAAAGGAATATGAATCCTACAAGTTGGAATGCCTCGTGGTCATCTGGGCTGTGGAAAAGTTCCACTACTACCTCGCTGAAAGGTACTTCACTATCCAGACAGACCACTCAGCCCTCACCTGGCTACTGATCACTGGATAACCCAAAGGAATCTATGCCAGATGGATCATGAAGCTACAAGCCTATGATGTAACAATCATACACTACTCAGGAAGAACCAATGCCAATGCAGATGCCCTCTCATAGATACCCCAAAACACCTCCAACCAGCAAATCAATCATGAATAAGGAACTTTACTATGGAATCATCACCTACCTGGGACAGTGAAAGATGCCCCAATATCTAGAAGAATGGACACAAACAATTATCAGCAGGACATGGAAACAATTCGAAACTGATAGAGAAACACTGAAGAAAGGAAAACTACTAGTCATACCCGATCACAAGAAGGAGCAAACAATGAAATCAATATACGAACTTGGTCATCTAGGAGGGAAAAACATATATGATAAAGCAAGAAGAACAATGTGGTGGCCAGGAATAGAGGAAGATATCAGACAATTTGTCAAGACCTGTGATAAATGCCAGAAACAAAAACAAGACCAATGAAATCAAGCCCCGGGATCAGCACACATAGAACCAGTACCATTCACCCATATTGCAATAGATGTAATTGGTCCTCTACCCTTGATCTTGACTGGCAACCAATATATCATTGTCATTGTGGACCTTTTCACAAAATGGATAGAGGTAGGACCCCTAAAGGAAGCCAACGCACAGTCAATTGCTGATTTCCTTCACAAAGAAATCATCTGCCGATTCAAGACTCCAGTACAAGTTACCACAGACAGAGGAACAGAATTCGTGAACCAGTTCTTTGAAATCCTCTACAAGAAATACAGAATCCAGCATATTCAGACCACAGTATACCATCTCCAAGGAAACAGACAAGCAGAAAGGACCAACAAAACACTCAAGAATGTTATCACCAAGATCTGTAATAACTACAAAAATTGGGATCACTATCTGCCAATAGCATTATCTGCTCTTTGGGATATTCGATCACAAAGCACCCACTTCACCCCTCGAGAAATGCTGTTCAGAGAAGAAAGTTCTCAAGGAACCTTATCGTCCAATGGAGATACTGTCTGGAAACACGTGGACACAGAGATACGGAAACTACACCAAATCAGGAAGAAGGCTGAAGATTACATCATTAAGGCGCAGACACTTCAACGGAACAATGCAGAAAAGACCCACAAGCCTTTGGAGATTATCAAGATAGGAGACAAAGTCCTGGTGTATTGGAATATGGTAGAAGCTTCATGGTCACGAAAACTGGAGCCCAAGTGGGAAGGACCTTACCTGGTGCAAGATATAAAAGGGACTACCTTTTGGCTACAAAAAACTTCAGGCACAATCATCCCCACTACTACCCACCGAAACCGACTCAAGAAGTATCATGGCCAATAACCAAAGTACTGAAACAGCACTCAAGATCACTAGTGCTGCCCAAAGAGCCATTGAGAGACAGTGGCATACTACTGAACCCCTGACTATAGAAGAATGTTATGATAGTATCCAAAGTATTGTCCAGACCCATCTCTCCCGAATTTCACACTTCAAGGCCTATCATCATAGAACGGAGTTCCAGGAGTACTTCAAGCTTGGACAGATACTTAACTAGAATGTGGAGATGACCAAAGAAGATTGAATTGCGGAATATCAGCTCTCTTATTCACAGATTACCATTGCCAAGAGAATTTATAAACTGTTTCGAGATAATGAACCAGCACTAGCCCATATCTGAGAAATAACCCCTACAGACTTCGAGTGAGTTAGGCGACATCATTGGGAAACTGTGATGCAACAAATTGCACAGTACAAGACCATACAAACCATTGAAGCCTGGGAGTTTGAATGAATAGGATATTTCAGAGATAAATCACCTATTCAGGAGGAAGTTGTGACGGTCAACCCAAATTAGTAATCTGAATCAGGGGGAATTAGACATTTGATCATGGTACCTGAATCCGATTCCCAGTATAGTATAGCCTTATAGTTAGCCAAGTCTCTGATTTAGACAATATCAAAATGTCTCGACACTTACAAAATTGATGACCCAATATAGTATAGCATTTAGATAATGTCAAAATGTCTCGACACTTGCAAAATTGATGACCCAATATAGTATAGCATTTAGACAATGTCAAAATGTCTCGATACTTACTAAATGACTCATAACTTAGCCACGTAACTCAGTAGCTATCTCACAGTTAGCAAACTTGTATAAATAACTCAGTATCTTAGAGTGAATAAACCTCAGATCGAAATAGTTCAAAAGCAAAGAGAAAGTAAAGGAACTAGTAAGCCTGCGGGCAGATACACTTCGAACTCACCCACCCTTGTATGCCGAGGACTCCGCAGAGTTAAAGAAGATCAAGAATTCAAGATATAAAAATCCGACGTACTTACAAGGTTAAGCATCCACTATGTTACAGTATATACTGATAAATATAAATTTATAAACTTGAAAATATACTTACAAATGTATAAATAATAGCAACTGTATAATGGTTAATATATTTGTCTTTTTGAAACATATTTGTAAACTGAGGTTTCTATTTGAAAAATATGAAATAGAGTAGTTGCTTTATATAATTGCTATAGAATGACTTACTGAGCTCATCCTTATCATCCTTCAGATAAATAAAATTATTCTGGACTTATAAATATTATACTGCTTATTAGTAAGTATAAGTAAGATCTTTTGAAGCTATAGATCTTGACTGATCTATGTATATCAGAGAAGTTTGATCAAACTTTTTGTTAAAGACTTTGCAAATATGAGAATAATAGACTATAATCTGATAGTATAGCTATTTTTTTTAATAAAAATAAAAATGGTTGAGTTTGTAAACTGACAAATAAATATATGAATAGAATGTGAATAAAACACTCACTATAGTATAAATTGACCCATTACTGTCTTTGGCCTTTAAGCTTATATCCTTCAAAATTTTAACAATAATATTTATTTTCAGATCACCATCACACTTTGGAAAAAGACTTTTAAGAAAAAGATGATGAAAGAGTATATCTACTACAAGCTTCCAGATTACTTTATTAATTTTATATTTTGATAGAGATTATTGATGCTCATAAATTTGCTAAATTATAATAAGAAAATTCAATTTATATTTATGAATAAGCTATAATATATAAACTATAATTCATAAACTCAAAAACAACTTATCCATTTCTTTTTTTGCCTTACTTAACTATGTATCCTACATATTATTACATAGTGGTTGCTGAGTCCTTCAAATATGCCAGATTCTCTTCAAGATATATCTCTTAGACTAACTCAAGTTTGTTATAAGCAAGTTCTTATTGGAGTACCTTCCTAAGGTCTTATAGTTCTCAAACTTCTTATCTTTAAACTATCTTATTATCTCTTAGATTGCTTGCAAGAAAGTATGTATATTGCACTGAGTAGACTGACTTTATTTCAGAGGAAATAAGAGGAGTATTTATACAAAATATAATTCAATAGTTGCTAAGATATAAAACTAAATATAAATTCCAATAACTAAAACAAAATATCAGGATAGGAAAAACTACTAAGTTCCAGAGTCAGTACAAATGGTTGTATAGATTCAGAATACTAGTATAATTTCAGTAGTATGTTAGAATGCTAATGCTAGAATAATTCAGTATAACTAAAGGGCTTTAGAGTAGAATGTTCAAGACCATAGGAGCTTCATTCTCATCAGAGATCAGGATGTCTTCGAAGGAGATGAGGTCTGCAAATTCATCATTATTGTATAGGTCACATATTTTATGTATATTGCACATCTTATATATATCATATATCTTGCATATATCATATAGGATGATATCATTACTGATGATATCATCATGTTTGGCAGTAGTGGGAACAAGGAGATCTAGGGCTCTTCAGTCTATGAGGTTCTCTTCCACAAAATAGGAGACAAATGTAGGGTCTTGGGGAGGTCTAACCTGAATGCTTGGGTCTTGGAATACTGAGATCAATTCTTGCAGAAATTGGTCTGGGTTGTCCTGGAGGATAGGATGTCAGAAGTCTTCTACTTTGTCACTGTTGAGAGTAATAGTGGACTGGGCTTCTGTAGCCATTCTGGCTTCTAGTGCATTGATATGGCAGGCTGACAGATCTCTGAAGTCTGAGACTCTAACATACTCCAAGTTGGGGATTGACCATAGTATATGCCTGAAAATCTGATGGATCTTCTTAGCTGTCCTTATTTTGTATATATTGTCACGTAGTGGTCGCTGAGTCCTTCAAATATGCCAGATTCTCTTCAAGGTGTATCTCTTAGACTAACTCAAGTTGTTATAAGCAAGTTCTTATTGGAGTGCCTTCCTAAGGTCTTATAGTCCTCAAACTTCTTATCTTTAACTGTCTTGTTATCTTTTAGATTGCTTGCAAGGAAGTGTGTGTATTGCACTGAGTTGACTGACTTTATTTCAGAGGAAATAAGAGGGGTATTTATACAAAATATAATTCAATGGTTGCTAAGATATAAAGCTAAATATAAATTCCAATAACTAAAATTACTAAGTTCCAAGGCT
>RBNI01001034.1:0-24908 GCA_003990745.1 Jimgerdemannia flammicorona | reverse complement strand
AAAAAAAAAAAAAAAAAAAAAAAAAAAAAAAAAAAAAAAAAAAAATCTGGGGGTAACTCGCCTTTTGCTTTACCGAGTCAAATACCGACGCACCTCATAGCATTCATTTCGTCAAATTGGCGATAGCGCGGATAATTCAATTGCTTTTCCCGAAAACCTCCAATCTCCTGTCCACCCTGCTCCCAAAACGGGTCCGCAACAACCACGATCCCACCGCAGGTCTGACCTTCCCTCCTGCCCCAATTCAACGTCCTCACTCTGCGCCCATGGAACATGTCACATTGGAATACGGGTCACCAACTTCGGTCATTACAGACACCCACAGAGGAGTCTAGACACCTATAAGTTGCGATGCCATGATTTGCTTTAGCATGGTTCCCTTTGATATGCCATCCAATCTGCAACCTCAGCTCACAATAAAAAATTACATATTTATAAGACATGTTTGGCTGACATCAGGTTGTGGAATGACGGTATGGTTGAATGGTGGTGCAAAGGCCTTAGAAACACTGTGCAAGTAGATAGTTCTATTTGTATCTTTTTTGAGGCCCTTCCATAGGCTTTAGTAATTAGTAATAAGAGAAGAGCGTGATGCTTTACATAGAGAATTCATTAATAAAGGCAATGTGATGGATCTGACTTTTTCAAGCAAAAGATTTAATCCTATTAATAGAGATATCAAGGATACTCAACATCCAGCATTTGAATGTACAATAACTACTAATATTTCATACAGAGTTTCGGAACTTGAGTATGGTCATAATACTCTCGCCAAGAAATCTCAAACAATTTCGGCAGAGTCAAAATTGAATCACTGTTGAAACACAGACATGGAATCAATACACAAGGATCAATCTCCTGGTTATAAAGGACAGCCGTCACCTCACTGCTGTTACCGTCTGAAAATGAACGAGCGAACACGCACAGATCATGAGCTTAATTCCATCGCGCGGCTGCACACAATGCTTCACACAGTTCTGATATACCATGGCCGTGTTCCGCTTAAAGACTCGGCTAGGGTGCGTGCCTCCTCGTCGCCGATCCCGTTCCCTGAACATGAACAGGGGATGAACGAGCGAACACGCATAGATCGTGAGCTTGATTCCATCGCGCAGCTGTACATAACGCTTCACATAGTTCCAACATACCTTCGACATTCAGGGTGGTCAAGGCCATGTTCTGCTTCAGAGACTCGACTAGGGCGCGTCTCCCTCGTGGCCGATCTCGTTGTCTGAATATGAACCGGAAATAGATGAGCGAGCACACACAGATCGTGAGCTTGATTCCATCGCGCAGCTGCACACAGTTCCGACATATGTACTTTCGAGATTCAGCGTGGTCAAGGTCGTGTTCTGCTTCAGGGACCCGGCTAAGGCGCGAGCCCCCTCGTCGCCGATCGCATTCGTTGAACATGAACAGGGTATAAATGAGCAAACACGCACAGATCGTGAGCTTGATCACATCGTGCAGCTGCACACAATGCTTCACACAGTTCCGACATACAAGTGGCGTGGTAAAGGTTATTGTTCTACCTCAGAGACTTGGATAGGGCGCGTACCCCCTCGTGGCTGACGCTGTTCCTTGAACATGAACAGGGGATGGATAGGCGAACACGCACAGATCATGAGTTCGATTCCATTGCGCAGCTGCACACAATGCTTCACTCAGTAAGAGAGATTCAGCGTGATCAAGGTCGTGTTCCGCTTGGCCTCTCATCGCCGATCCTGTTATATGAACATGAACAGGGGACGGGTGAGCAAACGCGCACAGCTCGCGAGCTTGATTCCATCGCGCAGCAGCACACAACATAAAGTCCTAATTCCTGCGCCACAGTAACCAACCTCTGATGTCATCCAACCGTCACATTTCACACCTTCACACCTTACACCATGTCGACCACCCGTCCCACCACTGCCACCGTCTTCCCGCACCAGACCACCCTTCAAGTTACGCCCACCACCCGTCAACAGCGCGACGACATTGAACAACGTGAGCTGCGCCAGTCTGCCGCCAACATCCTGGCCCAATACTCGCAGCTGACAATGCACACCCTAGCGAGCGGCGAGGTGGGTAACGTGGGAGAGGGGTTGGGGGAGTGTATTCACATGTAAAACTCTAACAAACTCAATGTAGTCCCCAGCACAGATCCGACTGCGGATGATGCGGTAAACTCTCGCTTACATCTACTTTATATGGTACTTTGCCTTATGACATCTTTCATCTCGCTCACATTTTAGCTATGTAAACCCCTGTAGGTATCTCACGGGGCTTCCGCAACCGACCAACGCGAAACTTGAGGCAAGGCCATCAGTTAGCGGCGCCAGGACGGGATCGGAGTCCTCCAAGTCGCTTGGCGAACGGTCGTGATGCGCGGATGGGTGAGAGCTTGAACTGAAGACGATTTTAATGTGTGGTGTTCTTGTACGAGTGCATTGAGTTTGAATGGTTCAGAATAATGGGGGAAGGGAATAGTTGTCTTAATGACCAAGGTACGGGGTTCGAATTGGGTTGTATTTTGCTTATTCTTTCATGTAAGTGGGGATAAGTGTTGCATCGCATATTTTGGTCATCATACCAAGCCCGCTTCCTCTATTTGAATGATTATCCCACGTGTGGTTTTCGTTCATTCCTATCCACTCAATCTATTCAAGATTCTATTATATCTCTCCGATCGCGCCGCGATTAACATATCACAGCGTCTTTCCGATGACGCCCTTGGCTTGTAGCGTGGCCAGGTCTATGGTCGTGAGCCCAAGCTCGCCTTGCAGGATCTCACGGTTGTGGGCGCCAAGGTCTGGACCTGGTTTGGGAGTTGAAAAGGGTCAAATGGATCGTGATGTGAAAGAAATCAAATTACGGCGATGAACGAACCGAAAAATGTCCAAACGTACCAGCCCACTTCGTTCCACCAGGAGTCCCCTCCAGAATAGGGCTCATCCCCGGAATCTGCAAATAAAAAAAAACCCCGATATGTACCATAACCATCAACAACCATTCTCGTCCTTTCCTTCCCATCCTCGACACACCACCCCATCCACCCTACTCACCTTAACCGTCCACCCCTCGCTGTCCTCCTTCCGTACTTTCACCTCTTCGATCATCCCCCTGGCGCGCACGTGCTCGTCCTCGACAATGTCACGCACGTCGTAGATCTTGCCCGCCGGAACGGAAACAGACTCGAGCCGCGTGAGGACCTCTTGCGAGGGAAGCGTGCGTGTCCAAGTGGCTGCACCGGAGAGGAGTTAGAATCTAGGTAGTAGATAATGGGAATGGAAGCAATGCACGAGGAACTCACCAATCGCGTCGTCGATCGCCTTTTGGTGCTTTACACGATGGGCGTTGGTTTCGTACTCTTCCGTCGCCTGCGATCATGTGCAGCGGTAGGGGTGAGCGACGCACTGAATAAACCACTCTCACCCCTTCCCTTCTACTCCTATCAAAACTCACCATATCTGGCCTTCCCGCCGCGACCATCAGGCGCTTATAGATGGAGTCACCGTTCCCACCGATGATAACGTGCTTGCCGTCGGCGCACGGGTACGTGTTTGTCGGAACAATGCCCGTGACGGTGGTACCGGAGGGCTGGCGGATCTGCGTGGCGCGTAATGTGTTTCATGCAAGAATCCGTGTGTGAAACCCCCGAGGCTATCGACGCACTACATTGTAAAGGCCCAAACTCCCAATCCTCACCTCTCCCAACCGATCAAACTCCGGTACAGCCCCTTCCATCATGTTTAGCACAGCCTCATAAATCGCCACATCAACCACCTGCCCCGTCCTTCTCGCGCGCGCCACACCTTTCAACCGATCTCGCGCCAGCAGCGCCATCACGGTGCCCAGCGCGGCGTGCACGCCCGCCAGTGAGTCGCCCAGCGAGATGTTGGGGCGCACGGGAGGGTCTCCCGGGTGACCGTTGACGTGGCGGAAGCCGCCCATGCCCTGTTGTTGCGGGAAAGGTTAGTGGGGGTTGGATGAAGGTGAGGACAAGGTGAGGAATGGAAACGGAAATGATAACAAACGAAAACGGACCTCGCAGACGGAAGCGTACCCGGGGCGGGGGGAGTACGGCCCCGTTTGACCATAACCAGAGACGCGGGTATAGATTAGGGTGGGATTTGTGGTGTAGAGATCGTCTGTCGGATGGAAAGGGGTTTCCTAGAGTTAGTTATTTATATCGAGCTAGCGGATATACCGTTAAACCAGCAGGCTTACCAGGCCCCATCCCCCACTTCTCCATGGTCCCGGGCTTGAAATTCTCGATAAGGACGTCGGACTTGTCGACGAGTTTGCGTACGAGGCTACAAGAGGAAATGCAGTGAGAATCATAAACAGTCTCCCCCAAGGCTACGCTAGGTGAATTCATAACCCAATCAAGCAAGGACCCACCTCCTCCCTTCCTTGGTCTTGAGATCAATAGTCACCGACTTCTTGTTCCGCCCCATACTGCGAAACCAGGGCGACTGGCCGTCCACGTCCAGGTGGCGCCAGATGCGGAGCGGGTCGCCGATCTTGAGGGGCTCGACCTTGACCTGCGTAAAGGAAAAACGGAGGTTTGAAAGGCAATTTTGCGGGTGTTCACTGTTCGAGAAAGCAGTGATGAAATTTACGGGTACGTACCACCTCTAGAGATTCCGCGAGCAATGTGAAATGGCATTGTAAAGTCGAATGAGCTATTCTAACAATTGGCTAAGTGCGAATATACAATATATATTGGCTGTTACCTGCGCCAAAGTATCTGAGATTGAAGCAACACAAGAGTAACGCTCGGTTGGTAAAATGTACGACATGGCAACTTCCACGCGCATAAATTAAATGTTAGATTTACCCTAGAATTGTCCCGCAGAACGGCCCTGCGATGAGCTGTTTCGGGGCAAAAGGTCGATATCAAACCAACCATTCCCTTGTGATTTTGTGCACCGGTATGGAGCCCAACAAACAAGTAAGGTGCGGTACCTGGCCAAGCTCCAACACCCTTATCCCATCGAGGGGCTTGATGGTGGCCCGAGACTCCTCGCCGCCGTTAGTGGTGCTCTGCGCGGGAGAGGCGGTAGCTTGTTGCCACACAGAACGCGTTAGTAGACAGGATCCTTGGAGGAGAAGTGGAGGGCATAAGGTGGAATTAATACCTATTTGCCTCGTCGTAATGTGACGGAGGATTTTCGCGGAGAGAATAAGTTTTTTAGGCGAGCGGAGCATGGCATGCAGATGAGGAAATTCGCGTTTGTGAGTCAGGGCGGGACGACTTTTCTCGGATTCGTGATCGTGCACGTGATTTGTGATTGCCATCCCACTTCTAATTAGCTGTCCGTTTAGCGAACCTTGAAAACCAACCCTCCAGCCTTCCACCCACGGATCCCGTTCACCAACATACATAAGGTCAGGCATGGGTGATAATTCTCTCCTCACCTCAGCCATTTATTTCTCGCCAATACAAAACATGTCGCAATAACAGTAATCATAATAAAGCACAGCACATCACGAACCCATGATTACATATACGGCACAATAATTCTCATATAAAACCAAACGTGAAAGAGACAGGAGATCAAATCTATTTTACATATGACAGACAAGCTGTAGATATATCTATTTAACAAGTGGTTTTGTATACCGGCCGTGTTCTCAGCCTACGCACGACGAAGCTATGCAACCAGAAGTTCCAATCACGAAAGGAGGCCCGAAAAGAACAAAAGACACTACTACGTCGCATCGCATCGTCCCATACCCAAAGGTTACATGTACCATACATATAAAGCACTGCCTCACACCCCGCCTCGCTTACTATTCCCATAAGTGATTAAAAATGAAATATACGCACATGGAGAGCATCTTTCAAGATAAAAATAAACCAAAAACAAGGAAAAAAATAAAATAAAATCAAGAGGCGCCGAGCGACGGAATGAAAAACTGCAAGACGGAAGAAACCTCGTCGATAGTGCCTTCCAATCGAGATACTCACAACAACAACTCCTGTCGCACCTTCGGCAACCGTAACCCGGTCGCGACCGAAAAGAAATACAGAATGGAGATCGGCCGGAGCGACCTAAAAAGGGGGGTTGGGGCACGACGCCCACGATCAGCCCTGGTACTTCTTGATGGCCAGCATCTGCTTTAGTAGTTCCTGCAGGCGGTCGTCGTCGATCTTGTGGGTCAAACTGTGGATTAGATGACCGAGGAAAGAGTAAGATATTAGTGAATGGGGTGGGAAGGATACGGAAACCTGAACGTAATAATGAATGACAAAAGGGACAAGAACCGGGAGTTACCTGGGGATCAAGGCCTTGGCCTCCTCAGCTTCCTCGCAGCACAGGTTGGCGAGCTGGGCGATCTCGAATTGCTCCAGGTTAGCGTGGTCTTTTGTGATCAGCCTGAATGGAGGGTGAAAGTATACAGGACGGTGGAGAATGAGGTTCGCTTCCTTTCTCCAGTGATTTCCCTCTTTCATTGTCGCGAACCCCCGACCCGCTCAAACAAAAAGAATCGACACAACTTACTGCCGAACCTCGCGCACCGAGTCGCGGTTAGTAAACCGACTGAATGTCTGGACGTGGGCCAGCGTCTTCGTGAGAACACTATGGGTCAATGTATGGTATGTGTGTATGTGCATGTGCGTATGGTTTGTGGGTTTCGACTATGGTTTAGCTCTGGGGTTCATGAACGAGGCGCAGCAGGAGCGCCAACACCCCACCCCCGCTGGACACGCGCGCCCACGAGGAAGCGTTTGTCAGCGACCGTACTTTGTGATGGCGCGCGGCTCGCCGGTCGCCTCATCCTTGTTGTTAGCTTGCGCCTCGAGGAGGATCTTGACCTCAGAGATGAACAAGCACTGGGCATTTGAGAACTCTGTGAATGGCGTAGAGGGATGGGATGGGATGGGATGGGATGCGGTGAGGGGCGGGTTCCCGGTGTCGGAAAGGGCTGAAGGTTGTGGCGTCGGGTTTGATGACTGTGCTTTCCCAGATGATGTGTTGAAATACGCTTTCCGAGTACAGCAATTCAACGATGAACGATTTTTGACGGCACAACATTCAAGTGGGGCAAATGTTCAACGATGCGTACCGTCGCCTAACCTCAGCAGAGCGGCATCCTCCTCCTCTGCCTGTCCCCTGCGCAAATGGCGCTTTTGTGGTTGAGCCATGGATGTGTCTGCGAGTTATTGTCTCGGTCGCAGTACTTCGGGGGGGGAGGGGGTGGCTGTAGAAACGCGACGAAGGTTCGAAGGCTTGTTTGATGGCATCAACATATGCTGACATCACCCAATTCGAGGGTTGCACCCTCATTTGGACCAACCCCGATATGACATACGCGTCAACTACAGCAAAACAAACCATAACGCGTCGGAACAGAACGACACCATGGCTGGCCTGGCTCCCATAAAATTAAACGTCAACTACGAGCAGGAAGCAGGTACATCAACTTTTTCTCCACTCGCTTTTTAAATTCGTGCAAGCCACTCAACCATCCTGCCATAACAGAAAAATGCCAGACCTTCCTACAAAAGTTCTCCACAAAGTCGGCCAGCACCATGGACATCGACCTGTACGCCGATGACACCATGAATCTGGACGAGGACGTGGACGAGGGCGCCGCCGGGAAGATCAAGTACTTGGACCAGTTGGTGAGTCAATTGGCCCTTTTTTTTTTATTAAGTGTTCAGAGATCATCGAACGGCGAGGGTGAACCTGTTAAAAGGGATATCTCGCGCACGAGCATATTTTATTTGACATTCACCTTTTATGATAATCTCCCGCCTTCAGCAACTGATCGCCAACCGCAAACAAGACTCCATCACCATCGACTTGGACGACCTAGCCGCCGTAAATACCCCCCCTTCCTCCTATATACAATTCTTCACCTCCTTGCGACCCCTCTCACATCCCTCCCCCCCCCCTTCAGTACGAAGATTCAGAGGACCTAACAGTGGCCAACATTCAGTACAACACCAAGCGCTACATCGACCTCTTCGCCAACGCTATTGACAACCTCCTCCCCTCGCCCACCGTCGACATCACCAGCGAGGACGACGTGCTCGACGTCATCATGCACCAGCGCAAGCAGCACGACGAGGCCAGGGGGAACGACACCGAGACGGGGTTCCCGACGTCGTTGACTAGGCGATAGTAGGTATCGAGGACGACGAGAATGTGGGTGGGTAGGGGGGACGTGAGGGGGAGAGGAGAGAGTGGTGACATAGGGAATATGGAATGGCTTTTAGCTTAAACCGTGGATTTCGTTGCTTTTCGTTGCATTGTTTTTGTTTATTTACTTCAGCACGCGCTTCACCGAGATTCGATACCACAATTTAATCGTCTTCTCTACTCTTTCCCTTTGACCGCAGCCAAGTCTACATCAAACCTCTCACCAACAGCAAACCCCTCGCCGTGCGTCAGATCAACGGTGCAGAGCTTGGGCGGCTTGTGACGGTGCGCGGGATCGTGACGCGCGTGTCAGACGTAAAGCCGTTCCTGCTCGTCAATGCCTACAGTTGTGACTCGTGCGGGTACGAGATCTTCCAGGAGATCAAACAACGCCAGTTCACCCCACTCATCGAATGCCCCTCACAAGGATGCATCAATAACGGCGCGAAGGGAAAGCTGTACATGCAGACAAGAGCTAGCAAGTTTCTGCCGTTCCAGGAGGTTAAATTGCAGGAGATGGTACGTGTTGGCGGGTTTATCGCTTAATTTTTATTTTTGAGGCGTTTTTTTTGATGATTTCATTTGATTTGGCTCTTCCCACCCTCCTCAACACCACCTCACCATTACTCCTATCCGTAGACCGATCAAGTCCCCGTCGGTCACATCCCACGCACAATGTCCATCCACCTCTACGGCCCTCTCACGCGCTCCCTGAACCCGGGCGACCTCTGCCATCTCTCTGGCATCTTCCTCCCGCTTCCCTACACGGGCTTTAAGGCGCTTCGCGCAGGCCTCCTCACCGACACCTACCTCGAAGCCATGCACATCGAGCGCCTCAAGAAGCAATATGACCAGATGCGCATGACACCCGATATCGCCGCTCGCATTGCAGAGCTCCAGCGAGACCCGGACTTATATACACGCCTCGCTAGGAGCATCGCGCCAGAGATTTATGGTCATGAGGATGTGAAGAGGGCATTGTTATTGCTCCTCGTTGGGGGGGTCACGAAAAACATCGGCGATGGGATGAAGATTAGGGGAGACTTAAATGTGTGCTTAATGGGTGATCCGGGAGTTGCCAAGTCGCAGCTGCTGAAGTTTATCACGAAGGTCGCGCCAAGAGGAGTGTATACAACAGGAAGGGGAAGTTCCGGTGTCGGATTAACGGCGGCAGTAATGAGAGATCCGGTAACGGACGAGATGGTGTTGGGTGAGTAACTGTTATCGGATTTTATTTTTATTTTTTAGGAGAGGATGTGATTGGTGTATTATACTCGAAAAATTGTGTTTTCGCTGACAACCCCTTTCTCCTTCTTTCCTTATCAACTAAGAGGGCGGCGCCCTAGTCCTAGCTGACAACGGTATCTGCTGCATCGACGAGTTCGACAAGATGGACGAGTCCGACCGCACGGCGATCCACGAGGTCATGGAGCAGCAGACCATCTCCATCTCCAAGGCCGGTATCACCACCACCCTCAACGCCCGCACTTCCATCCTTGCCGCCGCCAACCCTATGTACGGAAGGTACAACCCTCGCGTCTCCCCCGTTCAGAACATCAACCTTCCCGCCGCGCTGCTGTCTAGGTTCGACATCCTGTTTTTGATCCTCGATTCTCCGAACCAAGATATCGATAAGTTGCTTGCTGAGCATGTTACTTATGTGCATACGCATGGAGAGCATCCTAAGAGGGCCGAGGTCGATGTGTTGGAGCCGAATATGATTAGGTGAGGAAAAGGTTATATATATATTGTGAGTGTGGTTTGTTCGGCAGGCTGTTTGAGATATTAACGGCTGTCAACACCCACACCTCTCCTTGGTCTTCACAATCCACATAAACATGCATCTGTACCCCTTCCCTCTCCAGGCATTACGTCGCCTACGCGCGCACCAAGCGTCCCGTTCTAACCCGCGATGTCTCCGAGTATATCGCGGGCGCCTATGTCCAGCTCCGCCGACAACAGAAGGATGACGAGGCGCGACAGCAGCACTTTTCGTATTCGTCCGCGCGCTCTTTGCTAGGAATCGTGCGCATGGCGCAGGCGCTCGCGCGACTCCGCTTCGCCGACACGGTCGAGTCCGGCGACGTGGACGAGGCTCTCCGCCTGCTCGACGTCAGCAAGGCATCGCTATACGAGCGAAGGGACGACGCAGCCGGCATGGATCGCACCCCCGTCAGCGCTATTTATAATATCATCAGGAGGCTCGCGAGGTCCGACGAGGACGAAAACACCCTCGTCCCTGAGATCCGGCTTGCAACAGTTCGCGATCGTGTGCTGGCCAAGGGGTATACCGAGGCGCAGCTCGAGGAGTGTTTGAGGGAGTATGAGGACATGAATGTCTGGCACGTTATTGCCGGGAGGACAAAGCTTCAATTTATCACGGGCGAGTATTGAAGGGCGTGTTGATGAATGTGTGGGCCGTTGATTAGGTTGAACGAAATTTGTAGATAAGTGTCAATCTTTCCTGAATCAATTTCAATTATGTTCCAAAAGAGTTCAAATAGTCCATGATTTTGTGGACGATGTGGTTGGATGGTGTGATGCAGGTGGAGATGTGAGGATTGCACAATGACTGGTGGTTTTGCAACAATACCAAAGAGGAAGGTGCACAATATCTGTAGTTTTGGTTGGATTGAGCTATTATTGATTTCGGGGTTTGCTTACATAGATGGAAAGGGTTTGTACATACACACTATTTTTCTATTTGTGAGAGAATTACGGTCGTCACTGAATTGAGCGGACAACGGGTTGCACGTGCGATACACAAGGAGCCGTTCCGCGATCTCGACGTAATCTTCCTACGAGGTTATGTGCAATACTATCAGCTCTTGGCGCTCACGTTGGTGTGGAACTGACGGAAGTAATCTCGTAAGAAATTTCTCCACACTTGTGTGTCACGATAACGTGACTATCCTTCGGTGTGTCACATGTGTCACGGTGCTGATTTGCATATTATTTATCTGAAAGCGAAGGAAAGAGAATAGGTGTTTCCAGTGCGTTGTTATTTTGTGGTGTTCCCGGAGCCCGAACATGGGGCCCGAGCTCATGTGGGATTCGTTTAGATGCTTAGATTTACCCTTGATCTGCCTTGGATTTGCCGGCCTTTTGGCTGCCCTATCTTCTATTCCGTACGTTTGGAGGAGTTCCGAGGCCGAGGGGCCACGTTTTGTTTATGTGCATTGGTGCAGTCCTGTTCGGGGCGCGCGACCTCTGAATGTGGGAGATCTGGAGTCATTGACAAACACCCAACGTTCGGTTTGGGGAGGCGCGCGATTCCGTATTTGATCAAATTTAATGAGCCCTTGGCCGAAGTCTGAGGAGCGCGCGTTCCAAAAAGGGCTTGTGAAGGGGCTGCGGATCTCACTCAAAAATTCCAAATAATCCACCCCATAGTCAGACCGCGCGCACCCAAATTAGTCATTGCCCATCCCTTCGGAACAGGGTCGTCTTCGTTATAAACTCGGATATAAAATTGCCTCCCTCCCAAGCTTCATTCCTCCTCATTGAGATCCCCAAACAACAATCAGTCTTCATTTCAACACCCCTCCCCTCACAAATGAACCAACTCACTTTCTTCGCTCATGTCGGCCGCAAGATTCTCGCCTTCGCTCGTGTTGTGCCCCGCGATGTTCTTCCCTTCGTTGGTAGGCAACGCTCTGCCGATGCCGCTCGTATCATCAGCGAGCTCCCTGCCGCGCCACGAAGAATAGACCTCTACCCCCAATCTGGTGAATCCGTCGTGTGCCTCACACCCGACCGTATACATCAAGAATTCGGGATCAACTTTGGCAATCTTACCTACATCCTACACCTCGAAACTGGCCACCACATACGGATCCCCCCCGCCGGCATGGCCGTCATGCTTCCGAAAGGCGGCTCCTTCCTCCTCAAGCAGACCCCGCTTCCACGAAGCACAGGTTCCCGCCGTGCCTGGACAATCCTCCTGCTGTTCCTCCAGGCCGTGTCCCTCCTCGCCTACAACGCAACGAACTCGTCGGTGGATTGGACCAATGACGTATTTGGCCAAACCCTTGCCGAACGTTTCCGTCAGGGAACTGTACTTGCCCTGGCAATCCCACTCTATTTCTTCCCCTGGGCGAAGGTGCGCGCCCTGCAATGCCGATGGGTGAGGTGGAGTATCATGTGGATTTTTGGTTATGTTCTACACGCAGTTATGGTAGCCTATAGTGTGGCTGCGATTTTCTGGAAGGAAGTGCCTATGCCACAAGTCGTCTTCGATAATGTATTGTTGGTGTATCCTATGGTTAGCACCGTAATTAGTATTTGGATAGATTAGGCCGATGATGGATCAGACATAGAAAACAGTGTGGCCCCAAACTGACAAATGCGACTTACTGTACGGTACTCTTTCTTCTTATTATGCCTCTTTTATACCTTCTTTTATATCCTTTTTTTTTTTTTTTTTTTTTTTTTTTTTTTTTTTTTTTTTTTTTTTTTTTTTTTTTTTTTTTTTTTTTTTTTTTTTTTTTTTTTTTTTTTTTTTTGGTATGCAAATGCAAGAGCAACAATAAATTGCAACTGTGGTTATTAGGAATGATTGATCTCACGTGTGTTATGCGTTCGCTATTGTGTCGCCTGATCAAACAAGTTACTGACCCTTCACGACGTACAGCGACCGTTGAAGCCTGTTGAACCAAGCACTGCAAAGACGAGTTGTCCTCCAACTTCCATCATAGTTGGGCACAAACTTCCTTGTTCTCCATCCTTTCCTTGTCGGTGATCTCACTGGGGAATAGCGCTCGTCGGAGTTCTGAACAGCGCACGGCGTCAGCGTCCCACGGACTGGCTATATGTATAACCTCCTTTTGCCGCCGTTCCTCCTTGAGATATGCCTGGGGTCCATCGTCCGGCCACGACGTGCCACACTTTCTCCCGCAGCCTCACAGAACAGAAAGCGTGTCGTGCTCGACTGGACTGGGCATGTCTGTTGCTCTGTTGCACGCCGAGGGTTGGCCCACGCCCATTGGCCGCTACGTGACTGGGTCCAGGCTGATGATTTAGAGACAGCTGGTGAGGAAATAAATATGTGCTTTTGAGCTTTAACTGCTAGCATTGCAAACGATTATGCTTCCCATTGTACCGTATGCTCGTCTGTCAATTCCCGAGCTTTTTGTCAAGCGCAAAATTGCAGATCCATGAAGTGACAACCTCCGAAACTAGAGGAAGAATTTCTCTATGAAGAGCAACTCTCTTGGTCTGGTCCAATAGGATCGCCAGGTAGTCGTAGGTTGGGTGGAAAATGGAATGTCAATATAGGTGGGAGCACAGAAGGGTATTCACCAAGCGACAAAGTAATATATGAGTTTCGGTTAATCGCGTAATTCACAAGAAAAATAACACGCACAGCTTATTGAGATCTCAGGTGTTGCTTTTATTACACTGAAATGCCCTATATTATACTTCCCTCCTTACCTTTCATGGTTTGATAGGAGTTTACATATTATGCAGCGTGCCAGTGCACCGGAAAATTTTTCTCAACACCCAGAATGGTTGCTGTCCCGATGAACTCATCACGAACGGCGCATGGTTGATGCCATGCATCTTCTCCGTGCCCGATCCTAAAACACCATCCCTCTACTTTCAAACAATGAATCGTTCTGCAAAATTTTCTTTTGGCTAAACAACATATATGACTACTCTTATATAAAAATATTAAATCGACCATGGAATCTAAGAGCCACGCCACTATTTGTAGTATTCTCAATCAAAAATATTGCAGCCTTATGTTTTAAAAATATCTTATGGGATTTACCAAGAACCAAGACCCAAGCAATAACCTTGCACATCCAGATCGCCTTCACTCCCGGCACTCGCGACTCCCCTCCTCGCCGTCCGGGCCACGTTATCGCTTTGCAGACCGTGATATCTATTACCGATGCGCAATCTGTCGTTTTCGTTGCTTCACGTGGCGTGGGGAATCGAACCAACGAGAGAGCCCAAACCTCCACACATACAGCTTGACACGGCGTCCACCAAGCGACAACGACAATTACATTTCAGCTGCACCCCCCTTCCCTTCCTATAAGCTTGGAGTTGGCTTGCTATGACTGTCGCACTAGAGTTTTCGTTGGGACCGACTTTTGCGGGAGGGAGATGCAAGACGGCGCGATGCTAGGTAGATCGTGGTTTCCCCATGCTAGGTGACTTTTTGACTAACGCGGAGAGCGTTGGGCTGAGTCTAATGCTTTCAATAAACTTAAATTTGAGCATACGCTGGATTTTAGAGAATGAGATTGAAGAGTGGTTCCGCGGTTCGATGTTGCTTTTACCGCTCTTGCCGATTCCCAAGTTCGGTGTATGGTGGATTAAAAAAAGTACAGCAAGTGTCGTTGGAGTTCAAGTTTTAATAGATACTGTGCGAGTATGTGATGTGGTAGTGCTTGGAGGTTTTGATGCTGGAACTATGGGATATTCAATGCTCAAATGACGTTTATCATGTCCGAATAATTGGGCTTTTAAAAGCGTTGATTAGAGATAGATAGACATACATACAGACATGCTTTCATCACAATAGGCTCGGCGCCCAACACTCAAATCTCCCCGCATCCAGAAGATTTTCGTTGTCTCCGCTCTTTCGGCCGGCACGTGTGCGTGGCTCTCGGTGACGTCACCATTTCATCCTTTTTTTGTGTGACGCCGACAACCCATCGGCGGCGGTTTCGGGAAATTGTGCCCTTCTTGGCTCGCGAGCCGAACCGATCGGCCCCAACAGCTCCTCCCGCGGATGCCACGTTGTCTCCGTCGATCTCATCGGTTTCACGTCGCCGCGTACTTACATATTTGTGTAGGGCTAGAAGGCGCTGTATCGCTGGCATCGTCTCTTATCGCGTGGGGCGCGATACTGACAGGCCCAAGGTTGGGGCAGAGATAACAGAATCCGATGGGGCCACTGGCGCGCGCGTCTGAGTAGTTTGGTTTCTAGGCGTCTGGGCGCGGTTCTATATGGGTGTCATACACTGGTATGTCGGGATGATAGAGAAATTTGGGATAATGCGTTGGAGAGAAAAGAAACGGATGCGTTAGATGATATTAGATGTAGAATGACGGCCTGTTGCGAAAGCCGAAATATGCGTTGGACGTTCCTCTTTGTGGATTTATCCTCGCCTCCCACCCCTCCATTTGCTCCGACTCCCCTGTTCGCTTAAACGGCAGATAAACCCCAATGCCATTATCGCATACCGAATACAAAGAAAGAAGCTCATGAGGAAAGGAAAATGTCCCGTGTTGGACGATGAGCTTATATATGCTACGAGAGTTTTAGAGGCCCTCGATTAGTAGGATTTTACTAGTGCAGTAGCGTGAGTCCTGAACAACCTTGAAGCACGACCAGGCTCCCACGCGATCAACATGACCTGCGTCCCCCTTCGTGCGCGGCAAAGTTGCTTATCAACAATTGACACTTGGTGACGCTATTCGAACCTCCCGGGAGACAACGGGATGGAATGCGTCACGATCAGATCAAACCGCCTATACACACACACATGCTGGGTATATATAGTAGGCGGACGATAACCGCACGCATGGGGCGCGGGCCGGGACCGTCCGAAACGGGTGGATGGGACGCCCTCGCTTCTCGCTCGGTCGCGTGGCCCGAACAAAATCAAACCGGTCACAGCGCCTTGGATGCGGGGGGGGCGAGGCCACATTTCCCAATTCCGTAGGGGCGGATAGGTAATCGATCTCATCTTCCATCGATCCCGCCATGTACACCGTAGTGGAGGTTTTGAGGGGACCCTTCTTGCTTTGCTGACCTATACAGTTGGGTCGACAATGAATGAACCCACAAACAAGGTAAAATGCGAGATCTCCACGAGAGGGCGAAAGGCGTTCATAGATCGACGCCATAACTCTAAATTGATAGAATTCATCATGTCCAGTCATGTAATGTGCAGGCACGGTTTTATTTCTGAGGATCTATCAGAGACATCACCGTTCCGTTCCGTATATACAGATTCTGGTTAGAATAGGCTGGCGACGTCATTGTCGGGGGGTATACAAGTTGCTGGGGAGGCCTGTATCATGTTAGATGGGGTGTGCGGAGCGAATGGGGAAAGAATCCACAGGTCACGTGTCTTGAGTTGTGGCTTGGGCGATCACGAAATTTCACATGTCTCCCTTCGCCGCATCCGATACTTATATCCAGATCTCCCCCGATCTTGCTCCCTCTACCGCTCCCTCGCTCGCCACCCACCCCCCCCCCCAAACAAAAGAAATCTCCAATGTCCCTGAACGACGGACAGCGCCGCCTGAAAGCCGTGCTCGGCCACATGAACCCTGACGGGAGCAACGGCTTGGCGAGGAACTTCACTGATGCGAAGGAAGGGTGAGTCAGTCGATGGAATGATATCGCTATGCACCAATGTTCGTTCCGCGTAGGTAGAGGGACATTACGATTAACTCCTAGTTTTCGAATACAGCAAGGGCCTCGCGCTCAAGGACAAGCAGACCGGCAAGGAGTGGGATATCGCCGTGCCGCTCGACACCGCCGCGAAGGAAGGGAAGCAGGTCAGCTTCCGCTTGATCCCTGGAAGGTGTGTGTTGCGGAATTTACAGTACCCCCCCCCGTGACCGCTCTCTAACCCGTATTGTTCTCTTTGATCAACCCTCAGCACCGTCACCGAGTCCCTCACCGTCATCGACAACCGTACCAAGAAGATCCAGGAGATCCCAATCGTCAACAATGCGATCGAGGCCAAGGCCATCAAGAAGATGGCGTTCGCCAAGAGCGCTGGGAGGGTTGAGGATGAGACCGAGAACGGATTGAGGGTGTACGATCCTGGTGGGTTAGCGAGAGCAGACCTTTTGAGCCTGTCGTTGACCGTTGGTTCATTGGTTGCTTATATTGCCTATCCATGATTTTGGTGAAACGAACGGATTCACAGGGTTCCAAAATACGGCCGTTGCTAGGTCCAGCATCACCTACATTAACGGCGACGAGGGTATCCTGCACTACCGGTACGGAAACCTTCGTGATAAAGTCCCGTATTTGGCTTACCTGATCTCGCCTTCATATCACACATCCTAACCACGACCAATATCTGCCCAAATCCATAGTGGCTACCCCATTGAAGAACTCGCCGAGAACTCGAGCTACCTCGAGGTTGCCTACCTACTCATCTACGGCGAACTCCCGACCCCGGTTGGTAGACGTGATAATTGTGTCTTTCTCTTTTACCGGATATTTCTATTCCTCACGCTGACCCGAAAGTCCCCCCCCCCCCCCCCCCACAACTCTAGACCCAATTTGCACACTTCGAGCACGAGGTCATGCACCACACTTTTGCCCACACCAAGCTCACCGAGCTGATGCAGACTTTTAACTATGACGCGCATCCCATGGTAAGCCTTCACCACCTCCATCCTTTCCTCCCAAACCCCTCCGTTACAATTTCTGCTGACTTCACCCGCCTCCTCCCACCACAGGGCTGCTTCATCACGGGCATAGCCGCCATGTCCACCTTCCACCCAGAAGCGAACCCGGCCCTCCAGGGCGCGGACGTGTTCACGAACAACCCGCAAATCCTCAACAAACAGATTTTCCGCCTCCTCGGCAAGTCTCCGACACTCGCCGCCCACGCCTACCGCCACCGCATCGGCCGCCCCGCCAACAGCCCACAGAACGGCCTGAGCTACACAGAGAACTTCCTTTACATGCTTGATCGCCTGTCCGAGCGCGAGTACAAGCCCAACAAGCAACTCGCTAGGGCGCTCGATATCCTGTTCATCTTGCATGCTGGTGAGTTGAGGTTGGGAGGACGTTGGGAAGAGAATTGGGGAAGCGAGGTGGGCGTGTTCCAGATGACTGACTTTGCTTCTTGTTCACCGAATGTTTGCTCGGTTACGAACGTAGATCACGAGCTCAACTGCTCCACGGCCGCCATGCGTCACATTGGCAGCAGCCGCGTCGACCCCTACAGCGCCGTCGCTGGTGCCTCGGCCGCTCTTTACGGGTAAGTTCCTCATCCTCTATCATCCAATCTCCTTCATCATCATCTATAATCTCTTTCTCATCCTCTCTTCTCGCTCCCAGTCCCCTCCATGGTGGTGCGAACGAGGCCGTTCTTCGCATGCTTGAACGGATCGGCAGCGCTGAGAACGTGGGCAGCTTCCTCGGAGAGGTGAAGGCGCGGCGCACCAAGCTCTTTGGTTTCGGCCACCGCATCTACAAGAACTACGATCCTCGTGCCAGGATCGTTCGCAAAGTTGCCTACGACGTCTTCGACATCGTCGGCCGCGAGCCACTCATCGAGGTCGCCATCGAGCTCGAGCGCGCAGCCCTTGCGGACGAATATTTCGTCTCCCGAAAGCTGTACCCCAACGTCGACTACTGGAGTGGTCTCATCTACAAGGCGATGGGCTTCCCCACCGATATGTTCCCGGTCCTTTTCGGTAGGTGGAGCTTTTGTTCTGGGTTTGGGTATCTGGAGTTGCGCGTACCTGAGCTGAAATCTTACCCTCCACTTTCTAGCCATCCCCCGTGTCAGCGGCTGGCTCGCGCACTGGAAGGAGTCGCTGGAGGAGAAGGACGCAAAGATCTGGCGCCCGCGTCAGATTTACGTTGGGCCCCCACGCCGGTCCTTCGTTCCGCTGTCCCACCGCGAGCAGGGGACTGAGTCGCAGCCCGACGTGGCCGTCGGAACTTCCACGGTGGATGTTTTTTTTTTTTTATTTTTATTTTTTTTTGCTTGTTAATGTTCTCGTTGGCGACGTTGCTCATAATCCTTGTCCTTGTTTTCCTTCAATGCGATAGCATCCGTTCCGGAAGCGCAGCAAAGTTGCGACGTACAAGGAGGGTTCGGGCGACGATCAGTAAATTGGTGGGCGTTGGCTGAAGGCAAGCGTGTATACGTGTTATGCATTTTTCTGGATTGGTGAAGACTGCATCACCGTTTTTTGGTATAACTCGTAAAAGAAAAAAAGAAAAAAAGAAAAAAAAATCGTCCTGAGAAAGACTCGGAGAAAACTATGACTTGTGTCGATAATACATATGTAATAATAATCGGGATTGTTGTATGTAGCAGTGAGCAAACCCCGATTGTTATTTCCGGTCCTTTGGAAAAGGCGATAGGAAAATTAGACCGTGTCAATGTAACTTGTATCAAACCGAATTTTATTATCATAACCTCATCCGTCAAAAGACAAATTTTGTAAGATTGCCACATATATCTGTTGTCCGTTACGGAGCTTTTGACCACATTGCAGGGGCTATCAATGGTTCGAGCGTCCGTTGGGATAAAATCAAAGGTTGATGATTTACGAACACACGGCTGCTTTCTTTTGGGGTCGTACAATCCGGATCTGCAAATTTTAACCTTTCTGTTCCTTTGGTTTCGCCACAACCCCCCCTCCGGCTGTGTGGAACGCCAACTGATTATCATTACTTAAATATCCTACCATCTTTCAGGCTTCGCAGAAAAACTCTTCTCCAAAATCGAATGTTATGTTGGATGCGAGTCGCTGATGTTGAGGTTGTGGAGGCCGCTGAAGAGGTAGAGATGGTGCGAATTATTAGAATAGCCAAGCCACATCGTTGATGTTGAGGTTGTGGAGAGGTTGAGATGGCGTTTCTGCCTATAGGACGGACGTCCCGCGGTGTCGCCTTCGGCAAATTGTTGGAATAGCAAAGCCGCGTTGGGTGCGAGTCGCTGATACTGAGGTTGTGGAGGCCGCCGAGGAGGTAGAGATAGCGTTCCTGCCCATAAGACGGACGCATCTTCCAAGCTCTCTGCCGAACCGGATGCACTTTTCCTTTTCTTACTCGGCGATCAGAACTGGTCGCCCACGCCGGGTGCAAGTCGCTCGTTCCTGAACGCGCGGTGATTATCGATCATCATCCGAGGACGGCTGCCGGCCAGGCGCTTCGATCTACGATGCAAAGATGAATAAAGCACATTAAACCCGAAACAAACCCAACATACAAATCCCCCACTATCACCACCACCACCTATCGACAGCTCAATCCTTGATGTCGTCGCGGTGCATGTCCACGATCTGCTGCGGGGAGACCCGCGCCAGCGCTGGCGCTGTTACTGGATTTGAACGTCGGTCCACCGAAGTGTGACGGCCGTCCATGTAGAGCTTAAAGGACTGTATGGAAGAATAGGATTGGGATTGAGAACCAAAACCGGGTATTTTATTTCTCCCTAAATAAACTCCTTTAACTGACCGAAGAACGACAGCGAATACAAGCCTCCATATAAACCCTACAAACGGCCGCCTACTCGGCCTCAGAACCGTCGAGCCCCAAGCGCCCGGCCTCGACGAGCTGCTCAATGAGGTCGTCAACCTCCTGCCCGAACCTGCCGTACTGCATCAGGAGGGGTTGACATCAAACACGGCCAACACGGCGAGCCTCATGAGCGTACCCAGGGTGATCTTGAAGAACTCGATGGGATCGATTTTGGTAGAGTGACAGCAGCGGCGTTCGTTGCCTCTGTGGAGCAATGGACCGCGTGTGTTAAATCGCCTACCTCTTAATATGAATCCACATCAAGAAAAAAACATGGCCCTCACAAAACTCACCTTTATTCCTATTCCCTTTCCTTGTTGTTTTCTTCTTGCTACTCTTCCCAGCTTCCCCCTCTCATCCCCACTGTTTTCCCCGTTCTCACCGCCGGCTCGCCCTTCACCCGCCTCAAACCTGTCTGCCCACCACCTGATTTCGGCCTCGACCAGCGCCGTACACCGCTCCTGCACGTCCGTCAGGCAGGTCAAGCACAGCTGCTGCATGTTTTGCGAGTTGGGCGACCGGAACAGGTTGCTCGAGAAGGCCCAGTAGGTGTTGCCGAGGACCTGAGAATTTGAAGACGAAGAGGATGCTCACAAATATGTCAGTTATCTGATTCTCGGTCCCCGCCCTCCCACCCCACCGCGAAGACAGAATATATATATATATATACCCACCACCACCCTCTTCGCTGCCTCCATGATTTCCGACAGCCAGTTCGGTGAAAATGTCGAGAGCCTAGTCGCCGTGCTCCTTAAGCTCCTCAAACGGCCTTGGCGGAGGCGTCATGGCCTAGCACCTCCACATAAGAGTAGAAACACCCATCACTGCGTTAGAAGACCATGACCGCGTTCGAAGAATGCTTTAGGATGAGATAAGATGGCCTGTAAGTATAAGATATCGCGCATACAGCACATAAAAAGCTGCCGCCACACTACATAATTAGAGCACACAAGAAATCGCGCACGCGCGCTCTGTACCCAAAGACCGAGTGTGATGAGTGGTCGAGTGTCTGAAAAAAAGTCGGATCTATCGCTAGTAAACTCCCTAAGTGAAGCAAGATAGTTCAAATTAAATTATTCCGGCAACCTATCCTATTTACAGTAGGACGCGCGTGACGCGTCAAACCCAAACGTGTGACGCGTCAAATCCGGAAACGGTTTCGGCCCTTGCCAAAGGGCCTCATCAGTGGGCTTAAATGCTTGCCCAGACCGGGGTTAGTTAACAACTGGCGGTGTGGGGGGGGGGGTTGTGTCCGGCCATACCACAAATTGTTGGGAGAGAAATCTACTTGCGCCGTGGATCGATATAGGACTTATATTCAACTTTTAGATGGCGCCGACGACGAAAGAAAAGAGGATGGAGGGGGTGAATACGGTGGTTGGGGGGGTGAATACGGCGTGAGGGCATGGGGTTTCAGTCTACGTCATGGAATATGGGCGAGGCATCAGTTTTCAAGTTATTCCGAATGACTTCCTCACAAAAAAAAACCGGCATCTACACACAGGCTTCCAAGACCAGCCCGCATCTGATTCTAGAGGGATTAGGATCGATCGACAGAAAATATTGAATAACCCTATCGACTCGAGATTAATGACCTTCTCAAAGTCTTACGATTCCTTCGAATGCACCAAATTCCAACATCCGCGAATCAACCCCGTTGGCGCGACGCCTCCAGCTGCTTCTGTTCCCAGGTTGAAATGTCTTGGGCCAGGAACGAGACTGCCTTACCTCATAGCGAACGTCATCTCGATCCCACAAAAGCGACGGAATATACATACCTCACAACATCTGTACCCATGTTTGAATCCCCGAAACCTAAAATCCGCAAGATACGGATAATCGTTGATAGAGAACTATGTTTCAAGCTGTGCTCGCGTTGGTGTTCTCCCATATATTAACCCTGCGTGCGTATATTCCAAAATACATCAAATCCGTCAATACTTTGGTATAAAGTTTGTGCTGTGAAATCCAACATATGTCGACGTCGACGTCGACTTGGGCGTCAACTTTCACGGTCCTAGCAAAGAAGGACAATGACGGATCGATGGAAAAGGATGAAGGGAGTGAAAATGCAGAGAGTATAGTAAGCGTACTGAGTTACTGCATTTGTGATCCAGCGGCACAAACCTGGATAATGGTGCGAGTTGGTTGCGACCGGTTTCGCCCTTGCTCAAGAGGCTCGTCAGTTGGCTCTAAAAGCAGCCAAGACAGAAATAATGCGATGCATGCCGACCGTCAGCGAAAGGTCGTAGAGTAACGGAGAAGGAAGGATAGACAAAAAAGAAAAAGAATACTGAATTCTTATGATAAGTACGTGAGATTCTCTTTAACCACTGTGAAAAGAGTAAACGGCTGCTCCAGATCCCTTCCTCCGTTTCTTGTTCTCGCTCCATAAAGTAGTAATCCCACGAACATCACCACAATCAAACTTGCAAGCCAAGCTGCCGAACGTACCTTGTACCAGGCCCACGGAAGAGGCGTGAAGCCTGGAATGTGATACAGTTTTTTTTTTTTTTCCTTTTCCTTTGGCAGATAGTTTGCGACCTGGTAGGCATCGAAGGGGACGATGGCGAATTTGCAGCCAGGCGCATATTACAATAAATCCCACAAATAATCTGAGGATGGGTAGAGACCCAGCCAAGGTGGTGAAAGGTGGCAGTGCCTCTGGTGCGGTTGTTACGGCTCTGACCTTATGTTCCGACCGACATGAAGAATGGCTGGACCTTGTAGCAGCTGGCGCCGACCCGAATGTCGTGTTGAACGACTATCCCCCGCTTTTATCGTCCACAATACCGCGACCGAGGTGGACGCTGAAGGCAAGGATGGTCGGACCGCGCAGTTATAACGTCACTCTCCCCTCCGCCTCATTGAGGCGAGGTGTCGCGTGGACTCGAAGGCTGTTGACGCGAACGGGTACACTGTCGCGTGGACTCAAAGGATGTTGACGCGAACAGGGACACAATGTTGACGCGAATAGGGACACAATGTTGACGCGAACAGGTATATACACAATGTCTTTCTGGCTTTAGAAAAGGCAGTCCAGACTAAGGTCGCTATATTCTTTGGAATATAAGTCAGAAACGGTCGGAAAGGAGCGGTTTCGCCCTTGCTTAAGGGGCTCATCAGTTGGCTTAACAGCAACCAAGACCGGCTATAAGAAACCGGTCAAAAGTAAAGTTAGTAAGAGTTTTCAAATGAACGAGGGTTGAAAACACTGAGAACTGTGAAGGATTACTTATCTTTTTCGGCATACCCCACAGCACGTTTTAATTTTAACATATTTCAGAAACCATACCTAACCGTCCATTGACCGTAGTCAGTTGGCCCTAGGGTTGAGGTGTGGGAAAACGTGGCAGTGGGTGGAGAGAAGTAGGCGAGCAGAGAGCGGTTGGTAATTATATATATTCCCCAAAAATCCCGTCACTTGATGACGCAATGACACATTCATCTCATCGTGAAGTCATGTTTCAGTGTCATGTTTCAGTGTCATACGTCACTGGCAATTTGAGACCATTGACGACCAGTAAGAGGAGTTGCATATATTACAGCGTCGCTCCATCCTTATACTCTATATAGCTCTATTGCGTTTTGTTGTTGTTTTTATATTCACTATACATGTATTAGGAAACAAAGCTTCCGATTCTCTCTCGCAATTGAGGTAATTCTGTTTGAAATGTTTGGTTTGAACATATCATGATGGTAGCCAGAGCCACCACAGAGGGACTATCAACGAAGTAGATGCTCAAAACTGATGACGGCTTTCGTGTTTCTTCCTGGCCACGGTTAATGGTGCGCTCGTGTCACATGAAGTGATGCAGCATCTCGTCTCATATGCCCCAATCTCTTCTCTTTCTTTAACAGGAATTTACTCACATTGAACGGATAGCAACTTGTACCCATTCTTGATCATGGTGCAGCTTAGCTTGGTAAGCTTCACCAGCCCTCAGGTAGATTACATCACAGCTTTTCGAATGTTTTCTGTCGATTGGATGTGCAGGGCGAAGTACCTTAGTGTACTCAATTTACTAAGTTCAGAAAGCACGGTCAAATACAGTGTTAATATAGTTTACCAACCTATTTATACCAACTGAGAATACGTATAACCAAAATCCTCCGTCATTCTTTTGTAAAAAGAGGTCAGAGCTCTTCGTCGTCAACGCCGATGGCGAAAGAATGTGCCGGCTACAAATGAAATAGCATAATAATAAAGTTAGGAGAAAGCAAAGCGATCCAAAAATAGTTTAGCGATACATATTCCTTTCGAATACCTACTGTTCATGCGTCAATCCTTTCCCGTAATCCTTCACCACCTTCCACGTCTTCAAACATATTTTTCGGCATTGTTATAGAGTGGAACATAGCCACGTGTGGGATCTGTGAATTGACGTGACTTTATATCATCTTTATCAGTTCCAACAACGTTATCATCAGCAGATATGTCCTCCTCTATCTGAATTATTATCGGTTGTGGTATATTGGTTCGGAGTGAATGGAAGGGTCGTCGGATGTGCCTTTTTTTT
>RBNI01001033.1:0-24912 GCA_003990745.1 Jimgerdemannia flammicorona | reverse complement strand
AAAAAAAAAAAAAAAAAAAAAAAAAAAAAAAAAAAAAAAAAAAAAAAAAGCACGACAATCTGGCAATTTAGCAGTTCTCCTTATGCGGATTTGGCAGATAACTCGATTTGGCTCACTGGGAATTGTATGGTGTTGATTCTTCTTAGGCTCACTGGGAATAACGAATAACTTGGCAGCGGATAATTCAGATAACTCAGATAACTCGAATGTTGCAAGTTTGGCTTTGATTGGGAATACTACTCAGATGGCGCGGGTTTTCTGGGAATGCGGATAACTTGAAAATGGCGGATGACGCGGATTCTTCCTGAATTGGCGGGCTTTTGGGAAATAACTCAGATGTCGCGAATCAGGCTCTTCTGGGAATACTACTCGGATGATGCAGATTCTTCCTGAATCGGTGGGCTTCTGGGAATGCAGACAACTTGGGAATGGCGGATTCAGCTGGGAATACGATGGTACAGATTCTTGGCAAGTTACGTCAAAGACTGGCTTCATTTGCATGGGGTTACGTTGTAGACTGGCTCCACTGCGAAGTTGCATCAGAAACTGGCTTGTGGCAAGAAAGGCAGGCTCTCTGGGAATGCAGCGGAAGGGCGAAAGTCTTCAGGCTTATCTGGCAAGCAAACCAAAATGTAACAGACTTCTCTTGAAAATGGACTCGTTCTTTGTATCGGAAAGTGGACTGGAGTGGGAAAGGGGCAAAGCTTACAATCTCCTAGTAGTGGCTGTAGAGCAGGCATTTCTCCTAAGTGTTGCAATCCAATTCCTTTAGGATCAAGTGGCTTTTGGCAGGCATATCTCTCAAAGTGTAGTAGGCAGACTTGTCTTTTGCTTTGTATTTTGGAACTGAGGTTTATTCACTCTTGTCTCTGGGGTAATTTATACAAGTTGGTTGCTATCTGGTTACTATGTGGCTAACTATAGGTCTGCTACTTATGGCAGGTGTACAGAGTCTATACAGTGTACAGGACCTGTACAGTGTATAGAGTCTGTATGGTATACAGAGTCTGTACAGATAAATAGACCCTTTCTGGTATCTCTGGCTATTTATACAGTTTTCCACAGCAATGGTTGCTGGTTACTATGCTGTGTGTTCATGTCATCTGGTTAAGATATAATTCAGGTGATACGTTTTGGTTTGTCACATCAGCCCCCACTGAAGGGTAGTCTGTCCCAGACTATTCTTCAGTCATCATCCCAATAAGCATAGGCTGCTTCTGCATCTATACCTGTTCCATCATCTTCATTGTCTGTACTGGGGTTACTCCATTCTAGGGGCTCTTCTTCTTCTTCAGGGAATAGGATTTCGACAGAGTTGATGATGCTCAAATAGGTAACAGGGTTCATTCCTTGAATATCATTCAGAGAGAATTGTGCCTGTGTCAGGGCTGTGACATTTTGTTTGTAAATGGTGTATAGCCTGTCCACAGTAATAGTGTCTCTTCTGGTCAGACCTGTGGTGTTCCTGATGTAGGTCTGTTCTGGGGCTGGGAGGTTCTGCAATTGTTCACTGATTGCATAATAGGCCTGCAGTTGGTGGACTTGTAGTAGGCGTCTGACCAGGGTGAGATTTTCTTGATGAGCTTGGATCCTTTGAAGGGGGCTTCCATTGGCTTGGCCGAATTGGGGTAGAGGGACTGATAGGGCTTGGAAGGAGCTGAGGACCAATGTCTGGAGGTGCTGATCAATCCTTTGGCTCATGGTGTAGAGGGGAAATATAGTTTGAGGTGATTGATGTGTACTGAAGTTCTCAGGGTTCGTCCATCTATGCTTCTTAAATAGATGCTGGTTCCTCTGATGTTGTGTACAAGATAAGGTCCTTCCCATTTCGGTTCTAGTTTGGCAGCAAAGTTTGTCTCAATCATGCTTCTCCAAACTAGGACTTGGTCTCCAATCTTGATCTTCTGATCCTTCTGTTTTTGGTTATAGTACTTCTTTTGCCTTTCCTGGGCTTTGATAATCTGTCCTTGGGCTTGATTTTGTAACTCTTCTGCCTTCTTGAGGAGGTCTCTGAGATTCTCATGGTCAGCAGTTCTGGTTCTCTTGGCAAACATCATTTCGAATGGCTTTTGTTTGGTGGATGTGGTAGGGGTGTTCCGAATTTCCCATAGGATCTCAGGTAAGCAGAGGTCCCAATTGGTAGGATTGACTTAGGCAAGTCCTTTCTTGATGATCTGGTTCATTCTCTCTGTCATACCATTGGTCTGGAGATAGTATGATGTGGTCCTTTTGAGGTGGATCTTGTGAATTCGGGCATAACTTGTGATTATGTTGTTGATGAATTCTGTGCCTCAGTCAGAAATGAGTTCTTCTGGGGGTCCATATCTGAGTGTGAGTCCATGGACAAGGCCTACGATGGTTAAGGCATCTGCAATTTCCATTAGAAAAGCCTCAGGCCACTTGGTCAGATGTTCCACAAATATAAGGATATATCTGTTTCTTCTTGGTGTAACCGGTAGAGGTCCAATTACATCTACTCCCCATCTCTGAAAGATGTGAGTGGGTGGGGGAATCAGTTGCAAGGGGGCTTGATAGTTCTTCTTTCCTTGGTACTTCTGACAAGTGTCACATTTCTGGATGATGTCTCGGACTTGAGTTCTGAGATGAGGCCAATGTTGATACAGTTTTTGAATCTTGTCTTCTGTGCTTGTCTGTCCTTGATGGGCTTTCTGATGTTCTTTTCGAATGAGATCTTCTTGTACCTTGATGGTCTGAGGAGCTTCCTTTAGAGTGTAGTTCCTCAGGACACCCTTCTTCTGGTTCATTGGGGCTGGCGGGAAAGTACATTAGCATTGTTGTGAGCTTTCCCTGCTTTGTAGATGATGGTGATTTTGTAATCCTGAAGGATAAGGATCCAGCGGGCTAGGATTTCCATGGGTTCCTTGCAGTTGAATAACTATTTGAGGGCTACATGGTCTGTGATCAGGGTGAACCTTTTTCTGATGAGGTAATGCTTGAATAGGGTGACCGCCCATATGACTGCAAGGCATTCCAGTTTGGTGCTACCATAGTTCATCTGCTGCTGATTGGTAGCTCTGCTTGCATAAGCTATCACATGGTGCTGTTGATCAGGTCCTTCCTGGGCTAGGACTGCTCCAAGGCCATCTTTAGAGGCATCTGTATACAAGATGAATGGCTTCTGTAGATTGGGGCACACAAGGATCAGTGCTGTAGTCATGTGGTTCTTGAGTTCTCTGAAGGCTTTTTCCTGTGATTCTGTCCATTTGAATGGCACTCCTTTCTTGAGAAAGATTCGGATTGGGGCAGTGATTTGGGCAAAATCTTTGATAAACCTTCTGTAATAGGATACTAGCATCAAGAATGATAGTGTTTCCTTTGGAGTCTTGGGTACCGGCCATTTGTTGATCTTCTCAGTTTTCTTTGGGTCTGCATGAGTTCCTTCTTTTGAAACTATGAATCCAAGAAATTCGAGTTTCTGTTTCCCAAAGTAGCATTTCTTTGCATTTAGTCTCAAGTAGTTTTTGCGGGTGAGCTTGAAGAATTCCTCTAAGTAGTGCAGGTATTCTTCGAAATTTGCTGAATAGATATTGGAATCATCCATGTATACAATTAGGCAGTGGTGAATCAAAGGGGCATAGACTGAATTCATCATCCTCTGGAAGGTGGGGGGTGCATTGCAAAGTCCAAATGACATTTGGAGGTACTCAAACAGTTTTCCTAGAGCAAGGAAGGCTGTCTTTTGAATGTCCTTTGGGTCTATGGGGATCTCGTGGAATCCTGCAAAGAGGTCCATACTGCTGAAGTATCTGGCATCTTGTAACTGATCCAAAAGGTCATCGATCCTAGGCAAAGGATAGGCATCCTTTTCGGTAACTGAATTGAGTTTTCTATAATCCACACAGAGTCTCCATCCTCCTTTCTTGGGTACAATAAGTATAGGACTGGCCCAGGGGCTAGTAGAGGGTCAGATAACTCCATTGTCTAAGAGTTCCTGGATGTGCTCCTTTTCAAATGTTTTCAAGTGATGGGGTATTCTATAGGGTTTCTGCCAGATGGGTGTTGCACTTCCTATATTTATGCTGTGGTGATATGATGGGTTGTATGGCAGGTTGCCATAATTGGTAGTGAAGATATCTTGATATTTGTTGAGAAGTTCTACTAGTTGTTGCTATTGTTGAGGTATCAATTCTTCTCCAATGTTGGTGGAAGGCTTCACTGTCTCCTGGGTCGCAGAGGGGCCTTTCCTTTCTTCTGGGACCTTTTGCTGTTTCCCGATAGGTTTAGTTCATAAACTTCCCTATGAGTTCGGTTGAGGAAAGGCACCAGATGTCCTATGATGGTTCCTTTTGGCAAGATGATGGTCTCCCAACTTTGGTTGGTTCCTCAGGAGTGTACTGGATTCATCTTGTCAGAGAATGTGTGTCCCTCTATATCCAGATGTGGGATATCTTCCTTGGGTTTGAAGAAGAGGTTTCTGGGGTCGGGTGGTGCAAAGATTTCGAAGGTAGTTTGTTCTCCAGACTCCAGGATGAGATTCTTGTGCAGTCTGACTGGTTGCTGGTACACTTGCTGGGGAACATTCCTCTTAAGGTGGTTGACTTGAAGGAGATGTACCTCCTTCCTGTCTGAACTTCCAAATCCCTTTGCTTGTCTTGTTCCTTCAGTTAGTTTGGAGACTTCCTGTAACTGTGGGGTCTTGACCTTCATGAAGACTGCTTGGGCAATCTTCTGTCCTCTAATAATTTGGTGCCATTCTGCACTGCTGTTGTGTAGGATAACCTTGATTTCACCTATATATCCAGGGTCGATAGTTCCTCCTTCTATAGTTACCCCTTGTCTGGCAAGTCCAGACCTTGAGGTCAGTTGAATATAAGCTCCTTGGGGTAGCTGCATGGCTAATCCAGTTCTGACCATGAAGGTTTTTCCAGGCTTGATAGATTCATCCTCCAGGCTGTGAAGATCATATCCCACATCTTCTGAGTGTGCTTTGGTTGGTGGTTTGGCCTTTGGGTGCAGCAGGGCATACTGGGCAATATCCTTGCTGTGTTCGGGCTTTCCTAGAGCTGAAGCTCCACTAGCAGAGAGCCTCCAAGCTCTGAGGTTGAGGTGTGGCCATCTGGCTCCAGTAGAAGGATCTCGGAGGTAATTAATTCCCCTTCTTCCTGTGGGGTCTAGGGCTTCCATGAAGTTGGCAGCATCTTCTGCCCATCCTTGGCGGGTAGCATGTCTAATGAGAGCTAAGATATCCTCTCCCAGATCATAGATCTTGAGGATTCTTCTTCCTGGCTTCTTGGTCTGGCTTTTTCGAATCTGGCTTTTTCTGATCTGGCTTCGGTCATCTCCTTTCTTCAAAGTATGCACTGCAACATCGTGGCTGAGATGAATCTTCTGATGTCTGCAATCTCGACAGTCAGGGTGTTTCCCATGGTTGCAATATCCCATTGCTCGAAAATGATGTTCCCGGCTATTTATCTCTTGCTGTCTTGGAAACCGATACCCATCTTGATCATAGGTTGGTGGAAGGGTAGACAAGGGGTATATTTCTGTTTGGGTGAAAAAGCCTTGTCCCCTAAATTGACTTTGTAACCTTGTAGTGACTTCTTGGAAGGTAGTGGACTGTGCAAGGGTAGTTGGGGGTTCCGATCTCTGGGGTCTCTGTCTTTCTTGTTGGTCTAACAGATGACACTGATAGCGGTAGTCTTGGGGAGAGTGGAAGACCATTTGGTGTGGACATCTTCCTAGCCGAAAAGCTTTCTCTTAGTGAGTCTCTTTTTTGGGAATAATGGTGATTGTACTGGGTCCTTCTTCTATATTCCAAGGGTCATTGTCTTCAGGTGGTGTCCAGCAAGGGTCATCCCAGGGGATGAGTTCGGGGACCTCCTCTTCATTGGATGCTTCTTGTTCAGGAACTTCTTGCTTTGGTTGCAGGTGTTTCTGGAACATGTCTGCATTTCTTCTTTTTTCTTCTACACTCTAGGCAGGCTGTGCCAGGTGATTTCCTTGTTCCCATAATCTTGGAGGAGTGCTCAGGACACCTGTATCTCTTGAGGCATGTAGGGCATCCTTTGATTTCTCCTGCAATGGCTCCGATGGTGATAGGGATAGTATTCTTGGCCCACACATTGTCTTCTGGTCTGTCATCCACCAGGTTAATCCGGGGATTGAGTCTGGGATCATTTCCATCTTCAGATTCTTCTTCCTCTTCTGTAGTAGACTCTTCACTGCTGGCATATTCTTCTTGAATAGTGACCTTCTTCTTCTTCTTTGATTGCTCATAGCTAGTCACCTTAACTCTATACTTCTTGCCTCAGTAGTCAAACTTGAGTACTTGTTGATCAATATCAACAACTGCATTCATTTCCTTCATCCAGTTGGTACCAAGGATCATGTCATAGGTGACAGCTTCTGTGACAACAGCTTTGGGAATGGAGAACTGAATGTGTCCCAGAGAAATGGTGATGTTTTGTACTTCTCCAAGAGGTTGAGTTCGGGCTCCATCTGCTACTATGATGCTGAGGTTGGATGGTCCATCAATGGGCCATTGGAGGGTGTCCAAAAATCGTTTGGCAATGACACAGACAGCTACTCCTGTGTCTATAAGGATTTTCGCTTTTTGTCCTCCAATATCTCCATGTAAGTAGGTGCTGACATGTCTCTCAGCTGCTTAAACAGGGATGGTAGCTGGTTCTTGCTGTGGGATTGGGACTCGGCCAGTGCTAGACCTTGTTGTTCTCAGCAATTTGTTTCGAACTCCAGCTGGTGTCAGTTGCAAGAACTGCAGGAGAGGGACTTCCATCTTGGCTTCTTGAATCTTCTGCCAGGCTTCATTGTAAATGTCTCTAGGCATGGTCTTTGGAGTGTACTTCTTCTTGGGCTTTGAAACAGCAGGTTCCCATTCTTCTTGTTCCATTTCTTTATCTTCTGGTGGCAACTCATTTGTTTCGGGCACAAATGGTGAGGGAGTTCGGGGAGGTGTGTCTACCTGTTCCTCCTCATGCTCTTTATCTTCTTCCTGGATCATTCTTCTGCTGACATTTCTGGATGGCCTTCCCACAGGTCTCTTCCTTTTCTCTGCTGGGTAGACTGTTTTTCAGGTGCTAACCTTGGTGGGGTACAAGTCTAGGTCACTATAGTCTTCACTGTTGCTTGCTTCTTCGAAATCTTCAACAGGATGGGCTTCAGTTTTTTTGTACTGAGTGTCATTTCTTTGGTTCGGTGGTTCTGAGTCCCTTCGGTCACTTCTTTTGTTGTCACATTCAGTGGCATAGTGTCCGAATTGTCCACAGTGGAAGCATTGGACTTGGGCTCTGTCTTGGGCAGGGTACCTTCTTTCTTCTTGCTGATAATTCCTGTTATCTCTTGGTGAATAACCTTGGCTCCTCTGTGATGGGTAAGCTCTGTTGTCCTGGTAGCTCCGATTTTCGCATGTGGTGAGTTTTTCAATCTGTCCAACCAATCGGTCCAACTTGGAGCTAAGGTCTTGGATTTCACTTCTGTCCTTCTTTCCCTCTTTGGCTGGCCTTCTTTCTTTGGATCTTTCTTGTCCTTGAAGGAGTCCTTGTAGGGCTTTGACCAGGATGTCTTCCTTCTCTTCTTTTCTGTCATGATCACTCCAGGTAGTTCCTTATCTGATATCAAAGTATCCTTGGACTGCATCTACTTGTTCTTCAGATCTTCTGATGCCTAGGGTATAGACATGCTGAGCAATGTTTGGGGGAATTCCATTCATGAAGGTCATTGGACCTATGATGTCTTAGTTGGTGGCATTGAACCTGGCAGAATGCATTCTCTTCTGGATTCTTGTGAAGAAGGCTCTGGGTGATTCTCCAAGATTCATCTTCATTCCCATGATGGATTCCTGAGCCTTGTGACGGGTTTCATTTCCTGCATACTTTTCGATGAGCCAGTGGACCATGGCCTCATATTCTAACTTGTCAGACATTGCTGCTTGTATCTGTCTTGCTAGTTCTGAATCTCAGTTGTTTGCTGTTCGATGAAAAATTCCTCTGGCTGGTTCCCTGAGCTGGGCTTTATAGATGGCGATTTTTCTTTCATCTGAGAGGTTTCTCAAGGCTGCAATTCCTTTAATTCCATCAAGGAATTCTCTGGGGTCTTCCTCTGGATATCCTGCAAAGGTTGGCAATGAAGTGGCCATTTCTTCGTCACTTTCTTCTGATTCTGGTTCAGGTTTGGATTTGGATTCTGATTCACTTTCTGAGCTTTCACTAGAGATGGGAGTGCTTGAGTATCCTGAGGATGGTGTTCTGGTCCTTGGACGGAGTGGAATAGGCCTAGGTAATCTTGTAGGGGTTACTTCCGGTTCTGCAAGGGGTTGTGGTAGGGGTTCTATTGGTGAGATTGGTGGGGCTGGGGAGGGTTGTCTGGCTGTAAAGTGTTGGGTCCATGTGATAAGATCTTCTAGTTCTTGTGCAAGTTCTCCAAAATCTCTAGCAGGACTATCTGTATTGTCTGGTTGATCTGGTTGGGGATTTCGGGCTGTACTGCCTTCTGGTTCTGGTTGGGATCCTTCTGATGCTGGGTAATTGGCAAGTCTTGAAGTAATTACTTCTCTTCCTGTCCAGATGCTGGTGATAACTGGTTCTCCTGTAGTAGCAGAGATTGGTATTGGGTCAAATGTATCTAGTTTGACTGTGGGTTCTTGTGAGCTGAAAAGTCATGTCGATTTTAAAATATTCCCAGTTGAGCCCCCAAATGTAACATGCCAGCTCAATGGAGGCAAATTACAAGGTGGGGGGGTGGTGTAGTATGGCTTGAGCCCTCAGTTACTTTGTCAAAAAGTAACAAAATGTTCTATAATTCCTGAGGTCCTTGGTGTTTAGCAGTATAATAGTCAATCTGGATATCTGCAAGCGGTTTCCTTATTAGGATGGTTCTCTAGGTATAGCGGCGATTTGTATATGAATGGACTTCCTTCTTAGGTTAACTGGGAATGGTGCAATTTTGTGTAGTGAGGTAATTTCCAAAAGTATGCGATTTCTGGGTGACGGTCTTGATGCGATGATCTTTGTATAGCGTGACGATCTGGCAATTTAGCAGTTCTCCTTATGCGGATTTGGCGGATAACTCGATTTGGCTCACTGGGAATCGTATGGCATTAATTCTTCTTAGGCTCACTGGGAATAACGAATAACTTGGCAGTGGATAATTCGGGTAACTCGGATAACTTGGATGTTGCAGGTTTGGCTTTGATTGGGAATACTACTCAGATGGCGCAGGTTTTCTGGGAATGTGGATAACTTGAAAATGGCAGATGACGTGGATTCTTCCTGAATCGGCGGGCTTCTGGGAAATAACTCGGATGTCGTGAATTGGGCTCTTCTGGGAATACTACTCAGATGATGCAGATTCTTCCTGAATCGGCGGGCTTCTGGGAATGCGGATAACTTGGGAATGGCGGATTCAACTGGGAATACGATGGCGCAGATTCTTGACAAGTTACGTCAAAGACTGGCTTTGTTTGCATGGGGTTATGTCATAGACTGGCTCCACTGCAAAGTTGTGTCAGAAACTGGCTTGTGGTAAGAAAGGCAGACTCTCTGGGAATGCGGCGGAAGGGCAAAAGTCTTCAGGCTTATCTGCATCACACCTGAACAAGGTCAATACCAGTAAGTTTATGGCTTCTAACTTCAATAAGAGAGTAGCTAAACAGCAAAAGACTGTGTAAGATCAAGATAAAGATAGAGTTAGTGAATAAGGTGGAGGTGGCAAACAAGGTAGAGATGATGAATGATTGAAGCTTATAATTCAGAATGACAAGATATTTCCATATAGTGAGGTGCTTTTGAACAATGAGATGCTTCTGGATGATAAGATACTTCTGAATAATGAGGTGCTTCTAGATGATGAGGTACTTCAGGATGATGTAGAGGCTCATTTGATCAGATATACAAAACAGATAGTTAAGCAAGATAGAAAAAGAAATAGGTAAGTTATTTTTGGAAATGAGTTTGTAAATTATAGTTTGTGTATTATAGTGTGACAAACCAAAACGTATCACCTGAATTATATCTTAACCAGATGACATGAACACACAGCATAGTAACCAGCAACCATTGCTGTGGAAAACTATATAAATAGCCAGAGATACCAGAAAGGGTCTGTTTATCTGTACAGACTCTGTACACTGTACAGACTCTGTATACTGTATAGGTCCTGTACACCATACAGACTCTGTATACCTGCTATAAGTAGCAGACCTATAGTTAGCCACATAGTAACCAGATAGCAACCAACTTGTATAAATTACCCCAGAGACAAGAGTGAATAAACCTCAGTTCCGAAATACAAAGCAAAAGACAAGTCTGCCTACTACACTTTGAGAGATATGCCTGCCAAAAGCCACTTGATCCTAAAGGAATTAGATTGCAACACTTAGGAGAAACGCCTGCTCTACAGCCACTACTAGGAGATTGTGAGCTTTGTCTCTTTCCCACTCCGGTCCACTTTCCGATACAAAGAATGAGTCCATTTTCAAGAGAAGTCCATTATGTTTTGGTTCGCTTGCTAGTCTGCTTGGTTTTGTATACCTTTGTGGTCTGGTGCAGTCTATTCATGGTCTGCTCTTTAGTTTTGTGTACCTTTATGATCTGTAGTCTATCTGTGGTCTACTATACTTTAGTTTTACAGAACTGATATAATTTGTTTATAGCTTGGTATATATTATTCATAGCTTAGTACTTATTATTCATACTGAAGTATATTTTGTTCATCTTAGGATGTAATCTATTATCTTTAAATATGAAGAGATTGTGATAGAGAGGGGGGGGGATAAGAAAAGACACAATTCTTCTAGATAAAGATCTCTTTTTATATCTATAATATTCATAATAGATATATATATGCAGATTTTGTCAGAAAGTCTAATAAGTGAATGTAAAGCTTGCTTACTTACATTTAGTTAATATGATGATATAATGAGTTTAGTTAATATAATAAAACATAAGTATATTAAATAAGTATATATTAAGTAAGTAAGTATACTAAGTAAGTATATTAAACAAGTATACATTAAACAAGTACAATAAGCAAGTACATTAAGGGCAAAAGTATAAAGTCAATAAGATAAAGAATTCCATTTTAGGCCAACATGTTTTGTAATTACAAACTTACTGTTAAAATTCATATTGTCCTTCAAATTCTTCTCTACTTCAAACCTAATATCAATATGAAGCTTTTTTGCTCATATTGAAACCTAAAGTATAAATCTGTCTCAGGATTGACTTAATATATCTACAAGATATATGATATATTTATATGATATCAGAATAATAAGTCTATCCTTGAATTTCCAGTTTGTCAAGATTTTAATAACTTTAATATTATACTACTATTATCTATGAATTCATCTACAGTTTATGAGTTAATCTTAAATTCTACACATATTTCAAGTTTGAGCAATCTATATAAACAAACTTGAAAGATTTCAGATAATCATGCTAAGTATATATATATAATTCAAGATAATATTAGCAATAATAGTCTATTTTCAATTCAAGAACAGGAAAGCCCATCATTCAGCAAAAATAACAATTTAATTCAAGAGAAAAGACAATCATTCAGAGAGAATAATAATTCAATTCAAGATCAGAGAAGCCCATCTACTATATTGAAGTTCAGTAAGAATTATATTATCTATAAACCAACTAATGGTCAAATTATCAATAGTAAGAAAGTACTTATACAGCATAATAAATTTATTTCTAAACTTTTATATCCTTGAAAGAATTATGGAGAAATTTGGCTTATGAATCTATTGTTTTGAAGTAGAAATATATCCTGAAAGATTATAGATAAACTTCTTAATATATTTATAGATAGAAGAATTTCAATGGTGAATAGGTCCCTCTAGTTCGCAAACTCAAGAAAGATGATAAAACTTTTAGATATAGTAGCCATAAATAGAGTAGTACATAATTAAATAGTTAATGTTCCTGTTAAATTAATGAATATTCAGTAATTCTCTTTTTTAAATTAGTCTTTCAATTATAAAGTTTTTAATATCACTCATATATCTGAAACTTAGACTGGTGAATATGTGCTATTTTATTGAGATCTATTTATTGTTCTATGTAAGCTATATAATATTAAATACTTTGTTCAAGAATAATATAAAATTTGAAATAGAGAAACACTATATAGCAGATAGTATATGAAAGTACTTTAAGATATATTAAAGTGATTTTTGATAGCAAATACAGGTAAAATAATAATTAATTTTAAGTTCACACATAATCAGTCAGTATACTTACTATTTGTAGACTATAATTTTTTTTCCAAACTATAGAAGAAACTTCCACTTAGTGTAACAGTAATTCTGGTATTACTTGGAATTGACCAAATATATTATGATCTACTTGGATGTATCAAAATATATCTGCTATATATTTCTATTAACAATCTTCCTAAATGTATTTAGTGAACATATTTATGAAATGTATTCCCAGTAATTGCATATTTTCCAATTATTGAAGAGACTCTTAAGGAGACTGAAAAAGACTTCTTCTGTAAAGTGAAAGCAGTTCTATATTATAGATATATGTCATGGATACTTCGCAGACTATCTAAAGTAAAAAAAAAAGATAATATTTATAATTACAAAATTGTTTAGATAAAAATTTTATTATTTAATAACTGATTATAAATATATTTTATAGTGGTATTATTATACATAGACTAGATAGCAAACTTTGTAATTACTATCTAGTAGTTACGTATATTCTTCATGGTTAATTATCCAGAGGTATATTTGATCTATCTGATCTATATGAATCAAGCCTGCCCAAAATGAATAATCTGTAATAGTTCTAGTTTCTTTAAGAGGAAGCAGCTAAGACTAGTAATTCTAGTAGGCCTAAAGTAGCTCAAAGAGATACTTATAGGTTCAAGTATTCTCAAAGAAATTCTAGAAGAAAATATTCTGAGGTTTATTCAAGCAGAAAATAAGGATATTTATATAGAATCTGAAAGAAAGATCCAGAAGGATCTCAGAAAAGAAGAGAAAAGCCAAGAAATAGGTTCTTAGTAAAGATGATTAACAATATTCTACAATGTTCCAAAAGGTTCTATAACTAGCTAAGATAAGAGACTTATCATTAAGAAAAGACAAGAATGTTCTAATGGTTTCTTAGTACCAAGAGAAGATTTCTAGGCATTTGGAAAATACTGAAACATAGTAAAATATATAAGAAAAGATAAGAAAAGACTGGCAAAAGATGCAAAAAAATACTAAGACTAAAATATAGTTATAAAATTATTATATCTCTCCCTCCTTAAGAATTAATATCCTCATTAAGTTCTTAGATTTTATAAGACTAAATATACTTAACCAAAATTTCTCAAACATATATATTAGTAAGAACTAGCCATTCTCATATAGAGCAGAGGGCCTATTACTAGACTAACTAACTAAAAGAAGTTCAAACCCAGCTAGTAGCCTCATTTTGATGAACTTCTTATTTATTAGATATTCTGCTAGTTCTGGGGTCCTAAAGTAAACTTCTGATATATAAGACACTGATTATTACTATAGGTCATCAATAATTTAAGAAAGTCACTATAGAGATTGAGCAATCTGTTTTGTCATAAAGTCTTAAACTAGGTCTTGAGAGTTCTTGAGATTGATCAGTGGTTTTCAGATAGCATTATATTCAGGATAGCTTATCTACTTAATCAGATATGTATTCAGAATGATAGTAGTAGATTCACTTGTCAAGAATTTTCTTAACTTTATATTCAATATAATCTTCAATAATCATGAGTATAGATGGCTTGGGAATTTAACCAGAGTAGAGTGGTGACTGGTTTCAGATCTTGAAGTGTGATATATATATAAAAGACTAAGTATACTCTCATGGTTTCAGATAACTTGAGATAGTAGGAGGAAGTAGAGACTTGTTCAGTAATCTTGAAGGATCTAATGTACTTCAGTTAGAACTTATTCAATAAAAGATTCTCAGTAGATAGTAGGACTTGATCACTAATAGTGTAAGTAATATTATGGTATTTCTTATCAGTATACTTGACTTGATACTATTGGGCCTTCTGGAGATTTATGGTAGCAATTTTGAGTAACTTATCCATTTTATCAGTGAGGTTCTTAATAGTAGAGACTTGTATTTGGCTACTTTTCTTAAAAGAGACTAAACTTACAGGTAGTGCTCTGAACAAGTTAATTTGAATCAAATCCAGATTTGATTCATCACATGATGGTTTGATCTGAATCTCAAATCTGAAGCCATCTGAATCAACTTGGATTAATCCAAATCACTCTATCTGAATTACTCCATCCAAATCACCCATCTGAACCACCTCAATCTGAATCACTCAATCTGAATTACTTAATCTTAATCACTCAATCCAAATCACTCAATCTGAATCACTTAATCCAAATTCTCCAATTTGAATTCTCCAATTCAAATCCTTCAATTCAAATCCTTCAATACAAATCCTTATCTGAATCCTTCAACTGAATCCTCCAATCCAAATCCTCTACATGACTCATATGCTGGACATGTCCATATATATAATATATATATACACAAACATATATATATATATATAAATACACAAATACATATGTTGACAGATCAGTCTTCAATAGTTCACAGTACTAATGATGCTTCAATTCAAACATCCCTAATAGTTCCACACCTTTCACACAATCCTCACTCTGAAATCTGGCAACATTGTACTAAGATAGGAGATGATGTTATTTGTAATTATTGCAGGTAAAAAATTAAGACACACCTATTGATATAACTGATACTTTTTGTTTGATACATATATGATACTGTTTCATCCACCTCTATAAACTGTATCAGCTAGAAGTTCAAAATGCTTAGTGATACAACTTCAAATATGTATTAATACAAAAAAGACAAGTACTCTGACAAAATCAAAAAGAACATGGAGATAAATAAAATTGACATCCAAGCTATAGTGGGTATGTTTATCTGATTGTCTGACCATTTCTGTTCCAACAACTCTATTTAATCAAAAATATTTAGCCATACTCTTTGACAGAATTTCGAAATCAGCTCATTTGCTAGATTGTGTGCATAGACCAGCCATTCACAACCATCGAGAGTGATCAATTGCATAGTATCTTTGGCCTCCTCAAGCATGATTTATATTTGCCAAGTACTGATACTATTCACAAAGATGTCCTGGAGGCCTATAGGAAGGAGCATGACAATCTCTGCCAGATACTTCAGATAAAATAAGGGCAGCACTGTGATCTTTGCAAGCTGAATTATATATATATTTTTATAAAGAGCTCACCAATTTAACCTCACATTCAATAAGCAAAATCCAGCAGGCAAAATTTTATTTATGATCAATACATGGACATCCTCTAATGTAATTTCATTTTGGAGTATTACCAGTCATTGAATTGACCTCAATTGGCAGCTTAAATCTCTTACCCTTGACTTTATCAAACTTGCTGACCCTCATTCTAGAGACAATATTGCAGATGCTTTTATTAGTTGTATTCGGGGGCTTGGGATCACAACTAAGATAAAAAAGGGAGGCTTACTATCAGGTTGGTATTTTGAGAGAGGTCTTAAAATAAAACAGATTTTATTGGTTATTTATTTTCACATAAATTCACCAACCAAATATTTTAAGTACAGATTTTGGCCATTATGATAGATAATGCTACAAACAACTTAACATTTTTCCAAGTTTTAGTAGCCAGCCTCAAATAGGAAAATATGACCTTCAGTACAGAAAGCTGCTATGTACAATATCAGGCCCACATACTGAACCTCACTATTTAAGACTATCTTACACACATAGATAAAACATCCAAGAGAGGAGGGGCTCTGAGTATAATTTCCAAGCTGTGCAAACTGGTTGTATTGGTCTGATCATCCTCACAATAATAAGACAAATTCGCTGTGCAGTGTAGGGTAATCAGTTTAGCCCTGAAAGAGCTTATATTGGATGTCTGTATATATTAGAACTCAACATTTGCAATGATCCAGCACATACTGGAGTTTGCTATAGTATATGTTCTTTTTTTCTTCAGTTGGCTGAAGCAACTTATTTCAGATGATTGAAGATTTATTTTTTAAAAAAAAAAAAACAAAAAAAGCCAATAGATTCAACAGTAGCTGCTGACAAGGAAATATGAGATGAGGCTCTAGGTAAAAGTAAGTGGGATATACTTAGGAATGTTGTCAGAGTTTTGGAAGTAAGTAGTGATTGCTCTAGCTCTACACTCATTTTGTTTGCCTCTATATTTGTTTTGTCTGCCTCTGCACAATGCAATACCTCACCATATATAACTGCCAGTATTTCAATGATTGTACGAAGGATATAGTCACAAATGGCCCCAACAATAAGCTCTGCAATATCAGTATACAACCTTCTAATTGACTAGCTAGAGGATAAGCTCAAGGATAGGCTAGAGGGTTGTGGTGATTTATGGTTAAGCTCAGATCAGAGAGACATCATAGAGGTTGCTCTAAGCAAGCTTAGAAAATACTACTCTAAAACAGATACCACTATATACTCAATCAGTATAGATATATTGATATCAGCATATGGCCATTGCTCCTTCCAAAACAGAGAAATCTCTGCAAAAACTCACTCTCTTTTCTTTGAACAGTGCTGGACCTATGCTTAAAGCTACAATACCATAAAGATTAAGGCTGGAAGCAGTACTTCATTGAGAGAACCAAGCAGGCCATAATTGAAGTGTACCGGAAAAACTATGCACCACTGCAAGATTCCAGCCAAAGTCCAGATGAATATACTGAGGGATCCCTCCTGTCCCACATTTACTTCAGCAGAAAGAGGAAGAGAGAGCTGTTAGTGGAAGAGCTGCCATCAATAGAAAAACTTATCATTTATCTCACCAGTAACCATGTGATTCTGCTGGAGGGTGTGGAGATGCTCAACTAGTGGAAGATGAGTTATCAGGTGGGTATTGGGCCAATTTAACCCACCAATCTAACTACCACTCTATTCACTGGAGTGTGCAGCTGCATCAAATGGACTTCCCCAGCCTGTATGGTATAGCTCAGGACTACTTGGCAATTCCTGCCTCTAGTACTCCCATCGAGCAGGTATTCTCAGATAGGGTGGATCTCATTGCCCCAAAGAGGTATATACTGAATACTGAGACAATCCAGACATATATGTGTCTGAAGTCTTGGTGGGGCTCAGGCTGCTAAAATTCGGTAGATCCTGGGGGTTTGCAAATAAGTTGGTTGGCCTTGTGGAGTATTTAATACCTTTCAAATATAATAAAAAGGGAAAAAAAACCTGAGGACTCGGCCTGGAGTTTGTGGTCCAAGTGGGGCAGTAGTTAGTGAGGTTGGTAGTAGTAGCAGAGAGAGTGTGCAAAATTTGCAGCCCTCTGCCAGCAGCAAGGAGCAGCCCCAAGCTGTCAGTACCCAGGTCAGTAGGTGGGTTGGTGAGTGGGTATGGGGTCGGCAGAGAGAGTGTACAAAATTTGTGGCCCTCTACTGGCAGCAAAGGGCAGCCCTAAGCTACAAGTGTCTAGGTCAGGAGGGTTGGTGGAGGGGGGGTAGGCAGAGGGAGCATGCAAAATTTGCAACCCTCTGCCAGCAGCAAGGGGCAGCCCCAAGCTGTCAGTGCCCAGGTCAGTGGGTGGGGTTGGTTGGTGGGGTTGGTGGGCAGAGTCAGTGGGCACAGGGTCAGCAGAGGGAGCATACAAAATTTGCAGCCCTCTGCTAGCAGCAAGGGGCAGCCCCAAGCCACAAGTATCCAGGATAGGTGGGGCAGGTGGAGGGAGTATGTAAAATTTGTAGCCCTCTGCCAGCAGCATAGAGGCAGCTCCAAGCTACCAAGGAGTCTAGGTCAGAGGGTACTTCTGACAGTCAGAGGGTACTTCTAGCAGTTGGAGAGTGCTTCTGGCAGTCAGAGGGTATTTCTAGTAGTTAAAGAGTACTTCTGGTAGTTGAAGTCCACTACAGATTTGGGCCCTATCACTAGTTCAGGTCCCATAGACACCCTGGCCCTATGCCACAGTGCTGCACCAGTGGCACTACAGAGCAGGGCCAAGGGGCTAGTAGGGTCCTACATAATAGCTAAACTAGTGCTACAAAAGAGGCACCTGACCCAACCCCCTACAAAAGACTACTCAATCTATACAAAATGACTACCTAACCCTTATAAAAGATTGCCTAACTCTTATGAAAGATTGTCTAATTCTCACAAAAACTGCTCCACCCACTAGTCCCAGGCCTTGATGAGCCTATCATCTGTTGTGAGTGTGATAACTATTGTGTCTGAGTTCTTCTCAAAGGTGATGGTACTATAGTGGTCATGTGGTTGGAATAGGACAGCCATGTTGGCCACAAACAGAACCCCAAAACTGTAGGTGAGGTTGTATCAGACTTCACTGCTATCCTCTCAGGTTGGGCCCTTCCTTTCTGGGATGTAAAATATTACTGGGGTGATATTGTTGTCTGTGTATATAGGCAGAGAAATGTTGTGCCTGATATATTCTGATGTGATACAAGTGTACAGTTGGGTGAACCCTTGGCCCAGGATCTCATACTGCCAGGCTGTGCTAGTGGATGCCTGCTCTTGGTCCAGCCCCAGGAGTCCCAGCTTGGAAACCTATCAAAACAGCTGACAACTAGTTAGTCCTTTTGTATACAGGGGGGCAGAAACCCCCCAGGCCACAGAAATCCCCTGGGCTGTAGCACTCAAAAAAAGTAGAGCTCCTCACCTCATATGGTATACTAAATTGCACCAAGAATATATGTACAGCCATGCCGAGATCACTACCAAGCTGGCCTGCCATATACTCTACCAATCTGCTCAAAGAACCCCAGATCATAGCTGCCATTGCTACACAAGCCATGTCATGCTCATGTGCAGTTTGCTCTTCAATAGTACTTCTAAAGTTCTGGTAGAGGTATAGAATCTTATGCATCCCTGGAATTATATCAAAAAGAGTATGTCAGCAAAGAGTGTGATTTATCTGGGAAGGAGTAAAAAAAAGGGAGATGAGTGCAGGAGATTTCAAAACTCCAGAACCCACTCTTTGCCAGTATTACAGTATACCCAATTTCTATCCAAACTCCCCCTCCTTGCTTTTTTTGCCCCTCTTTTCTGCCACTTAGTATTTGATATAATTCTCACAAATCTCGTTGATATGGCAGCAAAGCTCATCACCATAGAGATTCCTTACCACCATTGCAACCACCTCTCTATATTTGTTAATAATGATATAGTTCTCTTTGTCATTGGTTACTCCTGCTGGTCAATGGACCCCTTGGTTAAGAATGATTGGCTCTGATTCAAATGTAGACCCCCAAGCCTTAATGACAATGCTGGTACTGCTCATGCTGAACATCTTGCTCTCAAATTTCTCTATTTGATCAGATGCTGGACATGGTTGAACTTGGGTAACTTTGAACTCTCCTTTTCAATGGAACTGAGCCCTGATCTGAGAGACTGAGATAAGTATGCAGACAAGTTGTATGCAGACAGATTGCATGCAGATAGGTTGTATGCAGACAGGTTGCATGTGGATGAGTTGCATGTGGATGGGTTGCATGCAGGCAGGTTGTATGCAGATGAGTTGTACGTGAGTGTGGGTGTTTTTTAGGGAGAGACCACATAAAAAATGAAATTAAATAAAACATAGAGATGAGTATTTCAGAAAAAGAGCATGAGTGAGTGAGTAAGTGAGCTGTATACTGATGAGTTGTATGCCAACAAGTTGCATGAGTTGCACAAGTTGTACAAGATTGCTTATGAAGACTTGCTTCTATTTCTTTTGAGACCTCCATCATGTAATGCATTGACTCAATAGCTCAGCCACCAAAGGCATGCCCTACAACATCTGCCAGCCTTTCTTCATCTTGACTAGATGTTGTGAATAAAGTTAGCAAATCTCACCATAGAGCTGTAGACCCTAAAAAAAGTATGAGGTGAATTGGGTCATACTGGAGAAATTTAAATAAACATAAGTAAACAAGTGGCAGCCGAGTAAGCAACCTATATCTACTATCAGCTACTCCAAAAAGGCTGCTACATACATAGCTGTAAGGTCTGTGAATTCTGAGATCTGAAGGGCCACCATGAGTTGTTGCTGGAATTCTCCCTCATCTTCACCATTGCCACCACCATTGCTACCACCATCACCATTGCCACCACTATCGCCACCACTGTCACCCCTTTGGCTCTCAATGAGTAGCTTGTGTACTGCCCATATGAGAAAGAATCTAACATTGTCAGCAGAGAGTACATTTTCACCTTGAATACTCCCTCTTTTGACAATCATTGCAGGGTAAAAAATGAGTAGACTGGACCAATATATGAATTAAGAGCTGCTATTTTATTTGCTCATAATGTGGCAGGAAAGAACAAAGAAAAAGAACAAAGAAAAGAATAAAAGAAGAGAGGGAACAAAAGGAAAGGGTGATGTTACCAAAGTACAGCAGAAAAAAAAAACAAGAGAAAAATGAACAAAAGAAAGAGTGATGTCACCAAAGATTTCAATCCAGATGGATCAATCCAGATGGATCAATCCAGATAGATCAATTCAGATAGATCAATCCAGATCAATCTGGATCAATCTAGATCAGATCATGAGATCAATCTGAGTTGATTTGAATCCATCACATGACAAATCTGAATTGAATCTCATCCAGATCAACTCCATCCATTCAGAGTACTACTTGCAGGGGTCTCAGGATCTTGACCATAGAGTAGCCAAAAAGAGAAAAGACCAGTAAATAATTGGATAGTATTGTTATATATAAATTCTACATAAGTCAGATAGTGGTCCCAATTATCTTACTCATAAGAAATATAGTTGCTGAGTATTTGTTCTGGAGTTCTGTTCATGCACTTGGTTTATTCATTAGTTTGTAGGTAAAAGGCAGTAGATATAGCCAATTGGGTCCCCAGAGTCTTGAAGAGAGTTCACCAAAAGTAACTGGTAAATTTGGGATCACAATTACTGATAATTACTCATAGTAGACCATAATGATAGAAGATGGACTTGAAGAAGATTATTGTAATTTCAGATATAGTAGCATTGGTGGTAGTTGGTTTAGCAACCATAGTCTTAGTCAGGTGGTCAATGAATATAATGATAGTATTAGTACCAAATTGAGTTTATAGTAGTTAAGTTATATGGTTTATTATAACTTGCTCAAATTTCTTAGTTAAAATTAAGAGTGGTTGTAGCAAATTAGCTAGTACTTGGTTGATAGACTTATTACATTAACAGAGATCATAGCTAGCAATATAGTCCTTGATTTCCTTGACTATACTTGACTAATAGTAGTAATGTTAGATGTTCTTGACTATTTTCTCAATTCCAAGGTAACTAGTAAGAGGGGAGTCATAGTGTTCTTGTAATATCTTATAGCAAATGTTTATGTTATCAGGTAGGTAGACTTTGTATATATCTCCTTGAGCTTATTTAAGAAAACTCTAGTAGTGACAGTACCTTCTTAGTAAGCTTGTCTGATTTGGTCTAAAAATTCAGATACTAAGGTGACTTACATAATTATGATAAGGTCTGGGTATTTGGATAAGATATCTGATACTACAAGTATCTTACCAGACTTATAGATAATCATTGGGTTGAAGGTTTGAAGCTTGAGACTCTATTTGACTTATAGATATAATAGAGTTAGTTGGATGTTAATATACTTGAGTACTTAATGGTCAGTGACAATATCAAACTCAATATTTTCTAGATAGTATTACTAGTAGTCTAGTACATATATTATTATCAGTAGCTCCTTCTCATAAGTGGCTAGCTTTGTTTAGCTAGAGCTAGCTTATGGTACTTAAAGATAATAGAGTGATGTTCTTTGCCATCATCTTATGATAAGACTGCTCTAATGATAAAATTCAATACATTAGTGATGATAGTAAATTTTAGACTTAGATCTGCATTATGCAGAACTAGAGTATAGGTCAAGTAGTTCTTGAGTTCTTGGAAGGCTTATTGATAGAAAAGGTCTCAGGTATAGGGTATATAGTAATTAGCTTGAGGTGCCTTCCTCATGAGGTTAGTCAGTGGCTTAGCAATGCCAGAGAAGTTTCTAACAAAGCAATGATAGTAGCCAGCTAGACCAAGAAAGAACTAGAGTTCTGTGAGGTTCAATGGAATAGACTATTCTTGAATTATCTCTATCTTGTATGGGTCTACTTAAATTTCTTATATAGAGATAATGTGACTAAGATATTTGACTTATTCTTTGAAGAACTCACACTTCTTATATTTATATAGAGCTTGTGTTTTTATAAGATCTCTAGGATTATTCAGATATACTTGAGATATTCTTCTTTAGTTGCACTAAAGATCAGAATATTGTCAATATATACCAATAAGAAAATAAATAGTTGGTCCTTGAATATCTTATTCTTGAGGATCTGAAATATAACAGATATATTGGTAAGTTCAAATACTAGGACTAGAAATTCATAAAGTCCAAAGAGGGTTATGAATATGTTTTGAGAATATCTTCTAACTTAATTTGGATTTGGTAGTATTCTGATATGAGGTCCAACTTAGTGAAGTACTTAGTATTCTTGAGAGCATCAAAAATTTGATTAATTAAGAGTAGTAGATATCAGTTCTTAACTGTAAGCTTATTGAGTATATAGTAGTCTATATACATTTATAGAGTACCATTCTTCTTCTTGATAAATAGGACTGATGAGCTATAGGGAGACTTGCTTGGTTGAATGGCTCCTCATATAAGTAGTTCTTCTAGTTCTTTCTTGACTATTTTGATTTCAAAATATAATATATAGTATATATATTTCTTGAGTAGTATAACTCCTGGAATCAGTTTAATTTTATAGTCAACTTCTCATATAGGTGGTAGACCAGATAGCTTATCTAGGAAGATATCCTTAAATTATTCAAGTAGTAGCTTGATGCTTTCATTGATTGGCAGCTTCGTGTCTTATTTCTTAGGACAGACTATTGCAACAAAGGCATGTACTGTCTTCTTGAGTACTTTTTTATACTATATTACTGATAGTATTACAATTGGGGTCTTGTTCATAGGCTTATCTGTCTTGATAGTAATATTGACTCCTTCTTGAAGTAAAGTAACTTTATTCTTACACTAATCAATATTTGGATTGTGTTTTGTAAGTCAAGGTTTTTCTAAGATTAGGTCATGATCTTCTAGTAGTATGACCTCAAAGTCTACTCATTCTCAATATTTCTAAATCTTGATATATAGTTTGATAGCAATTAACTTAATAGGATATAGTATACTATCTATAGTAACTATACCATCATTCTTAGGTATAGGCTTGGTGAGAATCTTGAGATTTTTGATAAGATTCTGATTTATGAAGTTCTTTGCTGCTCTACTGTTTATGAGTACTTAAACTTCTTTTCCTTTGACTAGACCTTTAAAAATGAGTATTGCTTGAGCTTAAGTTTCAGTAAGACTTATTGCTTGATCAGTACTACTAAAATCTTTTTAGTCTCACTTGGTTTTGGATAGTTCTTGAACTTCTATGACCTTGGGTTGACTGGCTTTTTCTAGGATTATTTATGTAACTCAGTCTCCTTTCTTGACTATATAGTCTTGATCCTTCTGGTTGACAAGTAGAACTTATACTTATTCTTGTTAGTCTGAGTCAATGATACCAGTGTTAATATCTAAATAATATTTGATACTGAGTTCTGATTACAGTGTAATTCTGGCATAATACCCTTCAGGACATTGGACTATAATTCTAGTAGGCACTAGAGTTCAGCCTTTAACTGAAATAGTGACTTGTTTGACAGAGTATAGGTCAAGACCAACAGCTTCTTCTGATTGCTATTGAGAGATCTAGACCTTTGAATGAAGCTTCTTGATCTTAAATTCAGGTTGACTAGAGATGGGGTTGATAGGTATATCTTTGGACAATATGATAACTGGTCTTGAGAGTTTACTAGTCTTCTTAGGACATTTGATTGCAATATATTCTGTTTGATGACAGAAGAAACAAGCTTCAGATTTCTTTAGATGGTCTTTCTCTTCTAGGGTAAGCTTGTTATTTTTCTTATTTATAGTATCTAGGTCTATTGGTACTAGGTTAACTACTTTGAATTGATTCTTGTGATAGTTCTCAAAGTGGTTTTTCTTATAGTGTTTTGGTTCAAAACAGTTACCAAGGTGATGATATCAAACCTATCAGTAATTCTCATAGCTTCATTGAGAGTCTGTAGCTCTTTAAGCTTGACCTTGAGTTATGTATTTTCTTTCAGGCCTCAGATATAGTGGTCTATCTTTTTATCTTCAGATATCACTAGTAGTTTGAGTGGGATTGACAGAAATTGTACATTATAACTCTATATAGACTGAAGTTGCTTGATATTTGCTAGCTTATCTCAAACTAGCTTAGTAGTATTAGTAGGCTTGAACTACTGGTAGAGGACTTCTTTGAAAGATTTCCAAACTTAGATTCTTGTGTTTAAGTATTGTAACATAGCGGATGCTTAACCTTGTAAGTATGTCGGATTTCTGTATCTTGAATTCTTGATCTTCTTTGACTCCGTGGAGTCCTTGGTATGCAGGGGTGAGTGAGTTCGAAGTGTATCTGCCCGCAGGCTTACTAGTTCCTTTGCTTTCTCTTTGCTTTGAACTATTTCGATCTGAGGTTTATTCACTCTAAGATACTGGGTTATTTATACAAGTTTGCTAACTATGAGATGGCTATGGAGTTACGTGGCTAAGTTATGAGTCATTTAGCAAGTGTCGAGACTTTTCGCCATTGTCTAAATGCTATACTATATCGGGTCATCGATTTCGCAAGTGTCGAAATATTTCGACATTGTCTGAATCGGAGACTTGGCTAACTATAAGGCTACACTATACTGGGAATCGGATTCAGATACCGCGATCAAATGTCTAATTCCCCTGATTCATATTACTAATTTGGATTGACCGTCACAACTTCCTCCTGAATAGG
>RBNI01001032.1:0-24920 GCA_003990745.1 Jimgerdemannia flammicorona | reverse complement strand
AAAAAAAAAAAAAAGCAATATACTATAGCTTAGGGAACCAGTAGATATTCAAAATTGATATCCCGCTTGCCAGGGAGATGTGGTGACCTCCCCAACCTCTAAGAGCTTCCCCCCATATAGCCACCCTCCTCTCCCATCACACCTGTAGCAGAACAGACCCATATACTGAAAGAAAGATATCTAAATATCCACAGCCTCTCCTGCAGTAACAATTGTTCCAATGATGTCCCCTCCCACTAAGCCATTCCCCAGCACTATTGTCTCATACTTATGCCAGTTGAGTTTTGCTCCAGAATATACTTCATACCATTCTACTATCTCCTTAAGTGCCTCAACATCTGCTACTGATCCTAGACCAACCACTATGTCATCTACAAAAGCCCCCACCTTCCACACTACACCATAGATAGAGAGCCCTGCTACCTTTCATTGAATCCTATCCATCTAAGGTTCTAATGAAAGGGCATATAATATAGGAGACAGTGGATTCCCCTGAGAGACTCCTCTCTCCAGGGGAAAAGCCAGGCCCTAATAACCATTACACATTAGTACCACCCTACTGCCCTTCAACAACTATAGTATAGACACTTGAATAGTGAGAGAATACCAATTCTGTCTAATACCTTGCCCAGCCATATCCACTGAACATGGTCATAGGCTTTCTCCTGGTCTAAGAAGACCAATCTCCCATCCAATCCACTAGCCTGGGCCCCTTCAATGATGCCATAGACCCAAGCTATCCCATCTCTGATAAGTCTGCCTCCAACAAAGCCCCACTGCTCCTCACCCAGCACCTGTTGGGCCACCTCTGTAATCTCACTATAATCACCTTTGTAACTATCTTTCTATCCATATTATAATGTGCCAGCTCAATGGAGGCAAATTACAAGGTTGGGGGTTGGTGTAGTTTGGCTTGAGCCCCCAGTTACTTTGTCAAAAAGCAACAAAATGTTCTAAGATTCCTGAGGTCCTTGGTGTTTAGTGGTATAATAGTCAAAGCTGAATATCTGCAAGCGATTTCCTTATTGGGACAGTTCTCTGGGTGTAGCGGCGATTTGTATGTCTTTTCCTTCTTGGGTCAACTGGGAATGGCACAATTTTATGTAGTGAGGCAATTTCCAAAAGTATGCAATTTCTGGGTGATGGTCTTGATGCAACGATCTCTGGGTATGATGGTCTGGCAATTTAGTGGTTCTCCTTATGCGATTTCTGCGTGACGATCTCTGGGTAGCATGACAGGTTCCTTATGTGGATGTTCTGATAATTTGGTGGATAACTCGATTTGGCTCACTGGGAATTGTATGGTGTGGATTCTTCTTACTGGGAATTGTACTGACAGCAGATAACTTGATAACTCGGGCTCACTGGGAATGATGGATAATTCGGAGGTCGCAGATTCTTCTGGGAATGCAGATAACTTAAAAACGGTGGATGACGCGGATTCTCCTGAATCGGCAGACTTCTTGAAAAAAGGTGGCTTCAACTGGGAATAACTCAGATGGTGTGAGTTCTTCCGGATCGGGCTCTTCTGGGAATATGAACAACTGACGGCGTTCTTTGGGAAAGGGTCTCTTGGCAAAGTTATGTCAAAGACTGGCTTCGTTTGTGCAGGGTTATGTCATAGACTGGCTCCACTGCGAAGTTGCATCAGAAACTGGCTTGAGCAAGGCGGCTTTCTTGGGAAGGCAGAGAATAACTTGGAAACGGTGGCTTATTCCTTAAGTGGCGGGCTACTCAAATGGCGGCGAAGTTCTTCCTTGAACTTGGGTGGCAAATCTTCAGGCTTATCTGGCAAGCGAACCAATAGTTCTAAAGGCAGCGAAGTTCTTCCTTGAACTTAGTGGCAAAATCAGCTTTGTATTGGAAAGTGGACCAGAGTGGGAATAAGGGGACCAATTGCTCAATCTTTAGAGGCTTCTTTGGTTTGCACTTCAATTCAGACTGAGGTTTATTCACTCTTGCCTCTGGGGTAATTTATACAAGTTGGTTGCTGTCTGGTTGCTATCTGGTTGCTATCTGACTAACTATAGAATGCTATTTATGGAGTGACATTTACTGTCAGGGTGACAGCCGCTGTCAGGGTGACAGCCACTGTCAGGGTGACAGCTACTGTTCACATTATTTCCTTCTTTGGCTATCTGATTATTTATACATTTTCTGCAGCAATGGTTGCTGGTTACTATGCCGTACTAATGTTCACGTCACCTGGTTGGGTTTCGAGATTGCTACGTTTTGTGGTTCGTCACAATATCTAAGAGCATAATTGGCCTTCAATTCTTCCAGTCCTCCCTTCTTCCCTTGTCCTTATACAGTAGGGCCACCAACTCTAGGTTCTATCCTTCAACCCATTCATCCTTCAGAAGGACCAGGTCACAGAGGGCCACAATCTCACCCAAAATTCTTGGGACCCTCACTATCTTCTTTCAAAAGCCCCAAGGTAGTCTATCCTCTCCTGGTGCTGTTCCAAGTTTTGTTGTTGCAAGGACTCCCTGGATCTCCTCCTCTCTGACTGAGAGAATCAAATTTCCCAGCCCCTCTGTCTGTGGCAGCTCTCAGTCCTCCAGAGTATCTCCAATTGCCTTGGCATCAGCCCCCCCTTCCTCCTCACTCCAAAGACCCCCCCACCTCTCCTTCAGCAGTCCCAAGATCTGTTGTGTACCATGTACCAGTTCCTCCACAGCATCAAGGACCCCATCTCACGAATGCTACATCCTTCTCACCTAGAGGAGCCTTGACAGGTACCTAGTAGATCTCTCACTCTCCTCCAAACTCTGCCACCTCAGCCTGGCTACCATACTTTTCATATGCATCCCCTCCTCCTCTCTCAGCACCTGTTGCAACTCCACCACCTCAAACTTAGCATGCACTAATCTCCAATCCTCCACTTCTCCAGAATTTACCAAATCTGCCCATTCCATCTACAATCTGACCAATCTTTTGGAGGCCCATCATACCCTTCTCCTCCTCTGCCTTCCAGCATCTCTATCAGCCCTACCCCAGTAAATCCTCACAGCCTCATTCTACTTCATCCACTGGACACCCACTGGTGAGCCCTCATGAATCTAACTAGCAATCTTTTCCTGGATGTCCTCTGCCCACAGATCCTACAATACCTTCTCAGCCAGCAGAGAGGAGTTAAGGCACTAATGTCTAGGTCCATCTCCATTCCCCCCAAACTATCCCTGTCCTAATAGACTCCAGTGATCTGACTATGGGCACCACTCAACTACCAAGGTCCTCCAAACATCCATGCCCCAGCATTCAGCTGTCAGGATCTAGTCAATTCTTATTTCTAGTCCATTTATCTAGTGTGTGTAAATCCTCTTTTCTCTCCACAATACTCTGCCCCTATCTCCTAAAGAGCTAAGGTTCTCCACCTCCTCCCATACATTCAGCCCTCTACTCCTTCTGCCAGAACTTCTCCCTCTATCAGTTCTATCCAACTGAAGGTCCCACACCATATTAAAGTTCCTCCCCAAGAAATCTACTCCATTCTCCAAGAGAGCACCCTCCTCCAACAGACCCTTGATTCATGCAATTCTCTCACCCAAAGCAGCAGGACAGTAACAAGAGCCAACTCTCACTAGATCCCACCCAGGTCAATTCCATTCCCCCAATACAAGATGGTCTCCCCAGCTCCTGATTTCACCCAAGTCTCCTTTATCTCTCCTCACCAGAATCACTACTTTGCCAATCCAAACTACAACCCCTCCCATTCTCTAGTCCACTCTACTTGATCCAGATCATCTTCACATTATATATCCTGCAGCAGAAAGAGATCAGCCTCCAATCCCTTAAGTTAAGTGAGAATGTTCTTATGCTGCCCAGAGCCCTGTAAGCCATTCACATTCAGAGAAAAAATGTTAGCTATACTGTTCATTAGGATAAACATCCTGCTTATCCTATACAAATCTACATTCATCCCCTCCCTTACCAAGTCCAAGTTATGTTCAGCAGCCACTTCCTCCTCTTCAGCCAACTTTGTCTCCAATCCAACCAGAATTTCAGCCATCTCCCCATCCTTCTTCTCCTTGAACTCCTCCCAATACTCCAGGCAGGCCTCTTGCCAGAGCTGCAATCCATGATGCTCTGCCTAATAGTGTACAGCCCACTCACTAGTAACAATCACCAGCTCAGCCTCTCTCTCCTTATCAACCTCATACCCCTCCTCCTCTAGAAAAATTTCAAGTATCTCTGCCTTCAGTGCCTCCACCACCCCATCACCACCCAGAATCTGTGGCCAATACTCCTCACTCATCACCCTCAGGTCTACTTCTCCCAACTCTTCAGCCATGAAGCTATTCATCATTTGGCTCATCCACAGCAGGTTTCACATCACCTTCCCTTCTAGAGATGCTGGCCTTCCTGTACTCAGCATCATAGTGTCTGCTCCTGCACTCACAGTCTCATCCCACTCCTCCTCTATCATATCTACCAGCTCATCCTCACCAACTGCCACCACCTGACCCCCTTTTGCTATATCTGGAACTCCAAAATGTACCTGCTGGGCACCATGCATCAGCACATCCTCCACTACCTGGCTTCTCACAGGAGGACCTCATCTGACAAGAGGGAGAGTGCTATTTAAGTTCTGTTCCCAGACTTTGAACATACCATCTGTATATAAGTTATTGTACAGTGGCTTCCTGGCCCCATCCCAACTCTCCTCAACCTCCCCTCCTCTCTTACTGGCCCAGACACTCACTTCAGTACTTCCAGACTCTGCAATGCCACCTGCATTTTTCTTTACCCTTTCTTCCAGGCCCACCAACAACTCTCTCTGTCTCTTGTACTCCTGAGCTCTCTCCCACTGCCTCTTGTCAGTCTGGAGATATTTTCCATCTATAATCTCCAAATATATTGACTCTACATATATCTTTCAGGCCTTGCCCTCCACTCAACTGCTCTACTCATCTCTTCCAAAGACTCTAACAGATCCTCCTCCTCCTTCTCCTCACTCTCCTTCACCCTCGACACCTTACAGATGAAGGCCCCACACATCAGTACTAATGGCCAGTTACTTGTCTTCCCAGTGGCCTTTTTCTAAGCCAGTCTAATCCTGACATCAATGTCCCCTATCCTGAAGGTAGTCCCCTCCCACATCTGGAATCCAATATCAACCACATTGCTATACTCTGCCATCAAATCCTCAACCTTCCTCCTAGTCTCAACCATTATCATAGTAGGCACCCCCTTTATCAGTAGCTGAACCACTCTAGGGTCCTACCTCAGACAGTACACCATAGGACCACCACTTCCCCTACAGCTACTCTTACCTTCAATGCTTCTTTCAGTGGGCCTGCCTCCTCAAAGCCCACCTCAACTCCCTCCAGACTCTTCAGGAATTTCACTGAGGCAGCCCCAGCCACCTGCTTAGAGATAAGCCCTAGAACTATTCTTATCATTTCTGCCAAGCCCCAGAAACACAAGGTTACAGCAAACTCTGAGATCAACTTCTTGAGCAACAGTGCCACTGTTAGCCCTATCATACTATCAGCCAGGTCCCCCTTTCTCTTTGGTCCCCCTGCCATCAGCAGTCACATCTGGATTTTTTTTCCAGATTTCCAGTTATACCACCATCAGCAGTCTCTCTCCTACTCCCAGAATCTGCTCCACCAGCCCTTCCTCTCACTGGCTGAGAAGCTATACCTCCTGCTTCCTCTTCCCTCTACTTCCCCTTCCCCTCTGCCTGCCTGCTATGAGCTCCAACAGGCCATTCTCCAGTCTTCAGGCTCCTCTCTCTCTGCCCTCCTATCTCTCCTCCAGTACCACTCCCACTGCCTGAACTGCCCTGCCCACTCAGACCACCAAAAGACTCCATCTCTAATCTATACTCTTATTCAATATGTTGCCAGTCGAAGACTCCAGATCCAACTGATCTAGTACATATGTCAGCTCATATATTAGTTGCTATGATCTTAGTATCTTTCTTCAATAAACACCTTGAAAGTATGTTGTAATAGTGTGTATAATGTGAATGATAGCTGAGAAAGATGTGTATTTCTAATGATATAGCTATGCTTATTTGTAGTTTCCTTTTCTTATGATTTAGTTTGGTGATCTTAGTGCTGGCAAATACAGAATCATAGAGTTGTGGTTCCTAATAATAAGTAGTATTTCTCCAATATAATCTGAGTCAATTACTCCTCCTTCAATCATAATCTCACTCTTAGCCAGACTGCTTCTTATCTTGAGAATCCCAATATGATCTTTTGGAAGGGTCATCTCTAGACTAGTTGTAAGTAAGGTAGTTGTCTGGGGCTCGAGTATAGTTTCTTCTATAGTAGTAATATCCATTTCAGCTGCATTTTCTGACTTATATTCTGGTAGAACTGTATTAGAGTAGATCCTTCAAATCTTGACCTTGATTTCTTCTTCATCATCACTGTCTTCCAGAAGGACTGGTGGTTCATCATCCTCTTCCTCCTTCTTCTCTTCTCTTATCTGTTTCTTGAGAGCCTTTTGTCTTCTTTTATAGTAGATCTTCTTGATTCTCCTGGTATACTGGTAGCAGTCATTGACATGCTCCATATAGTATATTCTGATCCCACGGAGGTAGACACTTTGTAGTGTATATTCTTCAATAATCTTTGTATTATTCTTCTTTACTGATTGATTCAACTTTCTTTTTCTTTTTCTGAGTACTTATTATATAGATTTCTAATACTCACTTTTTCTTCTTTTATTTCTGGCAGTACTCTTTTGTTGATATAGATGAGAATTCATATCTACTGACCTTAGTAGATGATCTGCATCTTTTGAGCATTGAGGTCAATTATTGCTCATGCTTTATGAAGCCACTGGTTGCTGATGAGGATATTATAGTTAGTAGTATTGATTATGATCATATCTATTGAGATGGTTGCACCTCTAAACTTGATGAGAACATCTTAGATCTTTCTCAGAAGTGTGGCTCTTATGCCATCAGCTGTAAAAAATACTAATTTAATTACTTCTTCAATCTTCCAACCTAGGCAGTCTGCTACTTTCTTGCTAAGAAGATATTCTCCTACTCCAGTATCAATGATGGCCTCAAAGATTCTATCTTTAATCTGACAGATTGTATAGACAGAGGTCTTGTAATTGTCTTCACTTTCTTCTCCAGAGTCTTCTTGAATATTATTAGTCTTGGTTATCTTCCAATCTTACTCCTTAGCTATCTTGGCAAGTCTATATCTCATTTGCTGTCTGAATGTGGGGATTTCTGCCAGCTGGCCAAAAGTTGCATTGACCTTCTGTTGACTAAGATCCTTGAAGATATTATACTTGAAGGTCTTGGTTTTACAAAGCTTTTTGTTTTTTTCTCCTTCACTGGCTAAAGTAGTTCCTCAAATAATATCTTGAACAGCCTATTTCAGTTCCATATCTTGATCTATCTCTTCAGCTTGGCTTTCTGTAGTACTCTTTATCTGTTTCTCTACTGGGTTCTTCTTGGGTCTCTCTGCCAGTCTCTTATAGGGTTTCTTTCAGACATCTACTTTGTGGTCTGTACAGGATAGGTCTCTTAATCTTTTTTATCTGATTTTCTAATTTCTTTAAAGGTAATAGTATTGGCCTGTTCCTTATTCCATATAGTATTGCTTGGCTGAGCTTTATGCTTAGTCTCACTTATACATTTATATAAGTAGTGGTCTTCTTCTCCACAAGTATAGTAGGTATCTTTCTTCTTGTCAAAGGTTGCAGCAAACTTCTGAACTAGGCAATGGTCTCTTCCTCTGATCTCTTTTACCACATCTCTTAGATGAGTAGTCATTTCAGCAAACTTCTTGGCTAGCTCTTCTATGGTATTACTATTTCTTTGTTGCTCAGTAGCTCTTGGCTGAGGTGTATTTTAATTGATCACTATGGTGGGGATCATACTAGTCGTCTTGAGCACTTTGATTCTAACTCCAGTGACTATTTCCATTGTATAATTTTGTAGATATCTAGCTATCCAATATTACTGGGCATAGGTGACCTTCTGTGGTATATCCAGGACTACTAGCAATAAGTAGATAACTATAGCTATCTCTGAGTAGACACCTTTTAAAGGTTGCTTCAGCTACTTAGTCTTAGATAGTATTAGCATAATCTGTAAGAATTATCTGATATCAGATTCTGGTATAGAACATGTTTGGATCCTCACTCATTCCTTGATATATTATATTGAGCTAATCTTTTAGTATCTGCTTGATATTATCTATATACTAGATAGTTCAGAGCCAGATCTTCTATACTGCTAGCATGGCATTATTATTATTTATTACATGGGTTGCAGCTATAAATGCTACTCTTACTGGTCCTTGGAGACTAAAGAATATGAGGACTACTTGCTGTCTTGCTGTCAGAGTTCTTACAGCAGTATACTACTCAAAGTCATCAATGAATATAATGATTGATCCATCTGAAGTATATCAGTAGAATACTGGTGGTCTCATATCTATCTTATCTGAATGTTTTGATTCAATTTATGTGGTAGCTCAGATGATAGCAGCCATTTATTGTTCAGCTTAAAAGTGAGAGATTCATCTTGAATCACTAGCCAATAGGTACTAAGTTGCAGATGTGTAAATATGTAAGTATATCAGATTTCTGTATCTTGAAAACTTAATCTTCTTTGACTCTGCAGAGTCCTTGAGATATAGGAATAGGTGAGTTCAAAGTATATCTGCCTGCAGACTTACTAGTTCTCTTACTTTCTCTTGCTTTGAACTATTTTGATCTGAGGTTTATTTACTCTAGATACTAGCAATATTTATATAAGTTTACTAACTATAGGGTGACTAAGTTTTGAGTCACTTTTTGTAAGTGTTAAATCCTTGACATCTTCAAAATATTTAACATCTATGAAGAGATTAATATTTACAAAAAATTTAACATTTATGAAATACTATGACTGCTATTTGTAAGGCTATACTATATTTGGGAATCAGATTCAGGTACTGTGATCAAATGTCTATTCTTTTATTTCATATTCCTAATTCAGATCAACTGTCACAATATACACACTTCATCAGAACATATATCATCAATCTGATATTTAAAGTAAAATATAAATTGTAAGTTATATGTATATATAATAATATAAGATCTATATCATCAAGCTTATACTATTTATATATTTATTTTTCTAAAAAAAGAGATAAAGTAATATACAAATTATAAATTATGCTTAGTACTCTCAAATAAATTAAATCAATTTGAATCAAATCAAATTGAGGGTCATTTAAATTAAATTGAGGTCTAATTTGATTTAAAATATTTCTCTCAAATTTAAAATATAATAACTCAATGAAAATATGTTCAAATTTAATATTCTTTATTGTACTGGATTCTTCATCATAAGGTATATTGAATAAGTTAAAATTTATTAAATTTGGATATATTTTGGTTGAGTTATTGAATTTTGAAAAATTTGATTCAATTTGATTTATTCTGAGTATAAATTAGAATTATCTAAATTTCTGATATATTTCTTAAGACCTAACTCTTAATTTATAATCAATATATCTCAATTACACTATATATCTGAATAATATTTTGAGCTTTTTCTTTATCAAAGTCCTCTTTCTTCACCTCATTAACTAGAATTACCAAACTGTCAAAGATAACTAAAAATCTACTAGGTCAAAGCCACAAGATATATTAAGCTATTCTTCTATAGCTAAGTAAAGGTTTATTTGGATTATATATTCTCTTGAATAAGAGTGACTGCTAGGATTATAAATATAAAGATAAATTTATAGTACAAGGATTCATTTTCTTAACTCTTTATATAGTGGATATCTTGTATTTGAGTTCTTGAATGAAGTGCTCAATTAGTAAAAAGTAATATTTAAATCAGGAAGCTTTTCTATAATATAGAATATAAATTTATAAATCATTATTCATAGATAGCAATTAATAATCAATCTATATATAAACAAAATTACCTAAATAGAAAAATTGAGGTTCATAAACTAAAACATTATTGTGTAAGAAATTCTTAAAGATATTTTTAAGATTTCATTTATTATATATCTTTTTTCCTGTAAAAAAAAAAAAAAAAAAAAAAAAACAATTATGTGTAAGAGCAATATACACACCCAATGTACCAAATATACCTAATATTGAACATATTGGTAAATATAATTAATAATCTAAATATACTCAATATACTGAATATATTCAATAATACTGACCAAGGATTCAAATTATAAAAGTGAGCTTAAGTATACTATTCTTGTTTAGCTTAGTCTTTGCCACCAACTTGTTTTATAAAAACTTATTCTTAACCTCAGTTTGTTCATCACTATTATTATATATAAAATAATACTTAGTTAAGCCCATTAGAGCATTATTGAACTTTTCTTTAGTACAAGTACAAAGAAGATTTCAGAGACTACTAGAGTGCTGATTTCTGTATTCAACCCAAGAGGAAGATAAGTAGATATATATGGTTACTAAAGAAAGAGAAGTAGTGTAGTAAATATACAAGTGCTAAAAAAAAAAAAAAAAAAAAAAAAAAAAAATGCAATATACCAGTATCATCTGAAATTGGATATTGAACTATGAATGGCAATTGATCAGTTGTTTTTAGGGATTTAACAAGGGTAGACAGACCAAGAGGATTTTTGCAGTCACTAGTAGTGAAGAACTGTGGCTTTGTCATCCCAACAGACTTGAGTTGAATGAATTCTTCTGCCAGATGATATGCCAGATGGGCCAGGCAATAGTGAGTGATGTCATTCAATGCCACATCTAACATCTCAGGCTCTGGTTCGCCTTCAACAAGGACCTACAGGGTGGTGACAATGGAACCTTGTGGCAACGGAATCTTGGAGGACTCCGAGATGTTGATGATGCAAACCTGTCCTATATTCTCACGAGCACCAATTTCGGTCCTGCATCCTTAAATGCGGCACTTCGCGGCTTAAATACTCCCGACTGTGTCACCGAAATTGCCGTGATTGAACGGCGATATAATGCGTGGCTAGAAATAAATTAGCGAGACGCTACCCGCGAAGAAGAGTCTCTGGCCGCTTTGTGGCACCCTCACCCTTTGCCATCCGAAATGTGGTGGTCATAGTAGAACAATAATGACATTACAAGTGTTGTTAGATTTCAAATTTGAAGTGACCGGTTCACACATGCGGGTCAAACGGTCAATCCCATTGGATGTTTTCAAATTTCCACGTTACCCCAGAGATTGGCAAGGCCACTTGAGAGAGTAATTTGCACGAGCCATTTCAAACTTATAACAAAAAAAAATTGATCCCGAGAATCGATGAGATAGCAAACTGAACAATGATCATTTTTTGAGTTTCGTTTAACCATAAGCAAGGTGTGTGTGACAGGTATGAAGCCAGCTGAACTCCTAGAGCGACAGTATTACAAGAAATTTTGGAATACCGCCCCAATACAATAATAGCAGTCGCTTCCGCAAGTAGACTGACAGTTAAACGGGGTTTGCATTAAAACAACTTCCATTCGTAGAATCGGAAATTTGCTGTGTAAAAACAGATGACTGAGAACTAAGTAACCTTTGCTTTCAGCTCCCGTCGATTACCCAAGATCGGAAAAATAAGTCGCCAGATATATCGTTAACGTAAAGCCCACTTTCGACAATCGAGGCTTGCGTACCCAGAACGCCTCGATCTACAAAAGTATGATAATCAGGGAGCCATTTTTTGCTCGTAAAACGATCTGGAAACCACAGGTTTGCACATGAGATCTTTTGTACGCACCTTCAGAGCCTGATTGGCCACGCCGAAGCCGATTGGGGGACAGCAGGCCAAGAAACCACCCATGTCGTCGACTTTGGTTCGGACTCGGCAATTCTGTATGCATGTCACTCCATTCTAATGGGCCCCAGGAATAATTATTTTCGGTAAAGTGAGTTCCCTGATTACAATCCCTTTGGACATGATGACATAACGCTTACCGGGCGGTTTTGACCATTTAGGTCATAATAAGTGCGGAATATTAGATATTAAGGGTTAACAGGTTTAAAGGTTTATCGCACGACGTACTCCAATTATAAAAGGGTCAGAACGTCTCCAAACAAGTAAAACTTTTGGGATTGGTGCAAAAAAAAAAAAAAAATGTCACTTATGTGTGCGGAGCTACGTTATATAGTAGTCACCGGAAAGGAGGCTTAGTATATACATAAATTAAATAACAGCCAAATTCGGGCTTTTGACCATTTTGATCATATCACGAGTGGGTATAATCCCATTCCTCGGTAATTTAGATTTCAGGAAAGCCCGAACCATCTCTAAACACGAGGGTTGGCGCAGTAAAAGACACTTGTGCAACCAGCGCATCTTTCATTTTTTCCATGTAAAGCTACGTGTAATGAAGGCTTGTTTTAATCCCCGGCACAAATTTTTGTCCAGTTGCTAATATTGTTTTGCTCAGGTATCTTTGTTTATTTTTTAAATATGGTCTAGGTCAGAAATAAATATTCTCGATTATATTTAGCAACTCTGTATTAGAATAGATAAAACGTAATATTATTTTCTGTCTGGACCATTAATTTTATAGCATTTGAAGGTGAAGTCTTTTATGTGCTTAGATCTAAGGGAAAATTTTTAGAAAATCAAAACTCGTTTCACTTAAAATGCCGTCAATTAATAATATGTAGGCTTTTAGTAAATTCTTTAAAAGGAAAATTACCTGATACTTCGGCTTTATTTATTATTTAACAGAGAAGATGTTTTACCTCGCCCCAATTAAATATTTTGTCATGAGACTGAAATAATATTTGACGTGGGTGCCGAGGGTTATAGAACAGTTGTCAAGTACGCGTGGCATTAACCTCAAATCAGCGTTCAGTGAGGTAATCCAAATTATGATATTGTGCTCACTCCATGATCGGTTTTGGCATTGATCCGAACCGATCTGGCCTACGCCTTGAAATCACGCCTTCACCCTCAACCACACGTTTCCAGGATGTTATTACAATGCCTAACAGTAAAAATGTGTTTAATAATTTGTGATGCTTACTACATTCCTCCAGATTTTGGTCACTGGGGAAACTCTCAGGCCTAGAAATGAACAATGGAAGAGTCTTAGTAATGATTCCTAAGTTCTTTAACTTCTAACTAACTCCAGAAGCCTGATCAACTTCTGAAACGAATTTGCGAACTCGAAAGACTAAGAACCTTTGTTTCGCTATTAGAATGTTTGCATTAACTGCAGTATTTATCGACTAGCACTGCTGAATAAGTCCATCTGTGTTACAGAACATTCTAATATTATGATACACGTTCCTCCCCTGCGTATTCCCAGGCGCGAAATTGTTGGTATAAAAATGCGCCTTTCAGTAGAACATCGACAAATTCACCCTCCACAAAATCCCGACCAATCCTCCCAAAGCCTCGAGGAGAGTTGTAGTCCACTCGCAACTTCCACGACATTGACCACAGCTCGTCTAGCATGTCTCCTTGTTTCCAAAGGTGTCTCTTCTGCCTATATCCAATTTTCCCAGAAGGCAATATGAATGTCTTCTAGATAATTCCGCGTCGGAGGTTTATAATAGTATAATACCGAATGCCGCCTCAACCAGTGGAACAACTCCCACCCTTCCACAAGGTGTATTGGACCGAGGCTTGCATAACCACCCCGTTTCCATAAAAATTTATTTCACCTCTGAAACCTGCTCCAGCAACCTCAAGAAACGCCGAAGCCAGGAGCAATTTTTCAGCACCCTACCAGTCCACCAACTTCTCCATCTCCGTTCTGCGCGAATGACGCCCTCCAGACGCTCACAGAAAATATAGCCACGTTCGTCCCCAGTCCTATCCTGTATAAGCATTGTCGAGAAGAAAGAGACGATGTCGCATTCACATTACCGTCAGCACTACTGGATGCAAAACGGACAAGAAAGGATGTCGAGGAGTTCCCTGCATTCGTTGTAAACACTTCGAAAGACTTTGCCATGTCGACAACCGTAGGTGGTCCTGAATCTTTAGCGGTATAAACTTCGCCGACAACCTTCTACGGACCCTTTTGTTGTCAATTAATTCAACATGTTGAAAGTAACATATGATTTTTTTATTTGCAAGCATTTATAAGGTTTATTAACGAGCATGAAATATACTGACTATTATATAAACCACTTCAATTATATGTGTATGAAAAATGTATTATAGACTGTATTACAGTATGCAATAGTATGCAATAAGACTAAAATAAGCAGAACTTTATATGAAAAGCTTTATATGTATTTCTCTTTTCAATCTGGGGATTTCCACCTTGAATAGTTGATTATATACCAATATTATCTACGTCTACGGACATTTCCATTTTGAACGTGACTATTTGAGCAATCAATTCAATCCAGTCAACATCTGTGTACAGATTTGCAATACTGTTCCCCGTATCTGAGACCCGGATATTTGAGGTCGCAAGAACAGAAATCTGGTGGCTTAGCGTAATTACCTTTTTTTTATAGTTACAAATAGTATTCGACAGCAGCCTTCGGCAAGAAATGACCTTCGCATTCCAATATATATGGCGAAGCGAGTAGATGACCTTAAATATAGTCTATGAGGTGTATCATTTATTGATTTTATGATCATCTCATAGATTCTCCTAACACACCTTACGGCGAATTCTTTATGCGCCACTCCAGAGCTGTACCTTGTTCCAGGTTCCTCGCCTCCACCAATTAACGTAATGATCCCCATACTTTGGGCTTGAGTCAAGACGACTTCCGACAGCAATATACTACAAGTCCTTCATTTATCTTGCTTGCGTTATGAGTAAGAGATGTGTGGCTGAGACTTCGAAAGGGCAGTTGCACGTGTTTGCGCAGTATGTGGCCGATAAGGCGATGACGAAAATATATTTCTGGGGGAACACATGCTATCCGATTAGATAGATAGAAGCACGCACGGCTTAGAGTTGAAGCGCCAAATGTGATAATTGAGCGTCTTTAAATAGCATACATAGGGTAACAAAAGAAGCTTTTATAGCTAGAGCCGTCTACCATTTTTCAAAAATTGGCTCTAATAAGCCATTTGATAGCATGAGCAAATGTTGGTTCAAGAAAGATAAAAGATGAATTTTAGTTCTACTCCATGATTTTCAGAAATGGCACTAGTGCCTGGTTTGTGAGTCGGCTGGCCAGTTCAGTGTATCACCGACTGAGGTGTGTATCCGGGTTTTAAAAAAAGCGATTAATCCGCCCTCTTCTATACTGCGCTAATGCCTTCCAGATCCTTCTCCTAACAGGTTTGTTGCACACAAATGCAACTGTCAAGGTGGTTCTGGTACACATAATCTTAATATCAATTTGAACTCCATCATATGTAAAAATTCTGGATTAACAAAATTCCCTTTTTATTTAAATACATACCACAACGGTACAGAATAGTATATCTGGACAGAAAAATCATACGTACAAAATGACACCTCGCCTCCATAGGTTTTTTTACGCACGGCAAAATTTCGGCCCATTCAACCAAATTCTCGAGAACAGTTAAAATCCTCTAGCTACTTCCACGACGTCGTCTAACATACTTTCTTGTTTCCAATGGTGTAACCTTTGCCTTTATTGATTTGTCCAGAAGGCAACATGTATGTCCTTCAAAACCATCTCAAATCAGAGCTTCTATGCCAAACGGCGTCTCCACCACTGGACTTTTGCCCTATCATACGGACATCCTCCCAACTGGTATTTGGGATCAAGGCTTGCCCAGCCATCCTTATGACATGCAACTTCACTCCAACTCTGAGGCGTACGTTGGCAATTTCCCAAAAGGCGACTCAACACCAGAGTCTGGACCAATTTATCGGCATCTCTTTGCCAGTCGCCCATCTACTCCATCTCCTTCCAGCGTAAATGTCGCCCAACTGACACCAACTGCCACCATAGCCATTTTTCTCCAGTCGTATTCCGTATAAAGGATACATGGACTTTTTTTAGGAAGGAGAGGAGATGTTATGTTCATGTTGCCGTCAGCACCACAATACTGGAACGAGCTGTTTTAGATAAAAATGGTCCGTAAATAATAGGTAGAATTTGCCATATTGATAATATGTAGCGTGATACTAGATCCCGAATATATAGACATCCATCGAGTCAGTAAAATATGTTTATTATTTGCAAATATGAGGTCAACTCTTCAACTTTCGGTGTATGAACAAGTCAAATATATAAATGGAACTTCATGTGCTAAAGCTTTATGCATATCCTTCTTTGAGTAAGTGAAGTGATTTCCAAAGACACTCAAGTATCCAGTTGAACGTGGAACAATACAATACTACTGAACTCGGTGTAACACATAGTTCCAAATGGGGATTCCGTGACTGTTTCGGCCAATCATATTACGTAGAACGCTTCCGCAGGTCCGCGGGTCGGCAGGTTATAATTGCGGGTCCGCCGCAGGTCATACTTTACGATATGCCAAATATTTACCCATCCTACGAGTCACGGTGGTCGTCATTTTACATTAATAATTCCTTGATGAACTTCGCTGCCTGTTACACTCTAGATGTGAACAAATTGCGATGCGCAATCCGCAGACTGTTGGAGAGCAGGCCTAGAATCCGGCCACGACGTCAATATTAGTTAGAACACGGCCATGCAGGAAAATCTTTCCCCAATTTTATAAGAGCATCCAGACAATTCCTTGCCATTTGTTGTATGACCTCCATTTCATTTGACCCACAGAAAATTTTCCTTTCATCGGAGCCTTTCAGATTTTTAACCTTTCTTTGCATAGAAGTAAAACGACTGTAAAATTAACCTTCATATCAAACTTCAAATTTTATTTGACAATTTTGGTCATAGAACCGGCGGGTTATGTTATTGATGAAGTATATTAGGGTTTTGAATATAATTCTTCGACGTTTGGATATGTCATAGACACTTATAAAACGCCTCGGACCATCTCTAACTAAATACGTGGTTTTGATGTACAATACTTTGGATGTGGGCCAACAAGAAGTACTAATTTAACTGTTCCACTCTTCCAAACATCATAGTTTCTTTCCATCTTTCAATCATCGCCACAGATTTTCGCGCAGAGAGGTACATATTTTACTGGTATTCTTGAATTGCAAAAAAAAAAAAAAAAAAGTAGGCTTTGTCTATCATCTAGTGGGCTGAGCTTGGGCAATTTCAACACGATTCTTTTTCTTTTTTCTCTCTTTTGGCTTTTAGATGTACCGCAGCATTGATTGTGGTTTGCGGCATGGGGGTTTGCGGATTTGGGCAGCTTGCATGGCTTGCGCAGCTTCCGCGGTCTGCGGCTTGTAGGTTTGCGGGCAAATGCGGATGGGGCTTGCGCAGCTCTATCGTTGTCAAAGAATGCAGTTAGTCCATTTTCTTAGTAGTTCAACCTATTTCTGGGGTTTTTAAAACTGGCTTCCGCAGTTTGCCACTCGGCGGGTTAGCGCGGCTTACGCGGATGGGAATTCACTCGTTTGGTTTGTGTGCTACACCGATTATTTACAAACGCCAACGTTTCGGAAATGACTTATAACTGTATTATATAAGCAAGATAGCAGATATAGGATTTGCAGACAAATTCCCTTGATTTAAATGATTGGAAAATCATGGGACATATCTTCATCTAGTGGGCCGAACAGGTATACCTCAGCGCCAGTAACTACTTTCATTCCGTTTGTTTTGGAAAGTTTTGAATTCAGTTGAAAGAATAGCATGACTTTAATATAGCACACTAGGACATGTCTTAACCAAACAACTGAGCCACGTTCATGTGATATCTTGAAAAAAACACATACGGCAGCCATATAATATATTAAAATTGACACCTCCTGATCTAAATTTTCACACCCCATGACTTCTCCCAGTTAAGGCCCCATCCCAACTAACGGACCATAGCGGCGGTAGCGCCGAAATCGCCCTGAAATGCCTCTTTGTAGAAAATATCGTTGATAAAAATGTGTCATGTGAGTTCCTTTTCTGTGAAGTTCCCCGTGGATTATTCATGAACCAAAAAATAAGTAACCAAAATGGTTGCTTTCCGAGATTATCTTCCTGGATCACACCGATCCACTAAGTGTGACAATCACGGAATATTTGGCGCAAAAACGAGCTTGTCGACCTCGCGTTCAGGCGCGAACAATTTGCCATTCGTTGCTTACCGAGCGCCCAATTTTACGGTAGGCCAAAAAAAAAAAAAAAAAAAAAAAAAAATTCCCAGATGCTCGTGGGAATCCCATATTGTTAGCCATTTTGGTAATAGCATCTCGTTAACGATGAGGGTAACCAGGCTTTTGACAATTGGTTTACATTGGCCCAGTTCGTAGGTCGTTTGAATTTCTTCATGCCAGAAACTTTTTCCGGCAAATGTGATTACGAAAAAGATCAGACCTCCTCAAAAGACATGAAATTGATGTACAACCTTTTTGGTTTGATATAGCATATGCACTTAATTTTTTGTGCGGAGTTATCAATTGTACAAGTTTTTAAATTGCACTTGTAACCTTCCATCCGGGCTGAAGTCTGATTTAGAGCTAAGATATAGGATTTTGTGAATAGGGTAGTTGTCGCTGGTTTGTCCGTCGCTCTAAGTCTCAAGCTGTGCAAAATGTTGAGAATTATTCCGCGGACGACATTTACGAATGTGGATGTATTGATTGTTAATTGTGGTTCCATGAGAATTCTAGATGCTCCACAAGGTGTGATACAAAATTTGGCGCCTGATGAAATGTCTTGGTAACCACTTCCGCGTTCACATTATGCTAAACATACGAGTTCCGATTTATTTTGTTACGAATTGCGGATAGTTAGCAGGACCCACTGTGAAAGTTGTTGGGCCAATGGCGAAATGACTCTCGGTGATATTTTAGGTCTTGGTGGGCAGCGTGTGAAGCGGGCGTTTTTGAGAGGCCCTATGGACTGTGAAAGTGCTACAAGGGTACATATGGACTATTTTTCGGTGGCCGTTTGAAAGCGATTTTCGAACAAGAGAATATAGTCGTTATTGACAGTTAAGCGATTTTCAAGGATGTCTTTCATAAAAACATGACCCTTTGGTGTTTCTTTTTAATAACGCGGGGAAAAGAATAAATCATCGAAGTTTTCTAGATAATCCCGGATCGCATCAATCCCAAGGATCTACGGATATACTACAGGAACGACACTGGCCTGTCAAAAAAAGTGTTTATCGACCTCGCGTTGAGGCACACTAGTAGCAATTTTAGAAATTTGATTACAGTTCATCCCTTTATTTTGGGGGGGGATGGGGCAGTTGCTCACGCAGATGCCAAAAATAAGGACGTTGTCTTGTTGCGGGGTATCGCAGTATCGACGGGACCTTGCGAACCTGGAAGTCTTTGAAAAATAAGATAAAAGTAAATATTCAGCTGCATACGTGATGCGTTTAAGGATTGAATCGGCCTATTTCCGGGGCATTTATCACGCCACATTGCGGGGAAGCTCAGACCATCCCTAATCTAATAAGGAAATGTAAACTAACCACATTGCGTTTAGCGGATTAAAAAGGCGCATGCACCACCATTTTAGTCAAAATTTCCATACGGTGTCACACATATAGTAATTCCGGGGTGTGTTCATTTGTCCTCTTACTGTATCTTGTCGGAGAATTTCAGATCTCTTTCCATCACACATGCGAATTGTTAACATCGACGAATGTTGTATAAAATAATAGGTAGATTTTGTATATCATCGCGTTTCCTCATACCGTGCTAAAATGTTTTGCACCATAATTAAGTCTTAATTTTCTAATTTAGTATAAAAATAAGTAATACTGAAGTTAATTCTCCACAATATCTACATTAAGTTATTACCTTGGTAATACTTATAATTAGTTACCAAATACATTTTGGCCGTTTGGAAATCTTATATGAGATTGATATATTAAAGTAACTTTAATAAGCATCCAGGAACAAGATTGTAAACCTGTTACTGAGCTGAAACTAAAGCATAACGACTTCGAACCGTGGAAAGCCCTCGTTATATCGTTCCTGTGGTATATGCTGTCCTCAATTGTAAAAAATCTCACAATGCATTGCGAAAACACACTTGTTTCTATGAAAGTGCTCCGCGATAAGAAAAATTTTTAAGAGCATACAACTATGATGGTTAAACAGAAACGATAATAATACTGATTAAACAGAACAACAATGGTGGTGAAGTAGAATAATGTCCAAAAGATTATAAACGCGCTTACTGAACTTTGATAAGACCATCCATACCCACCTTTTACGCCCTCTTTTCCTATACACTCCGGAAGACTCATCTCAGAGCGACTTCAAAATTACCTCAGAGAAGTAGAATATTTCCGGACATACAATATTGTAAGTACAAAATGGAACCTTGTCGTCTTAAATTTCAAAAAGCCGAACAAGGACAACAATTCACACACCACGAATTCCGACACATTTTCACCAGCCTCGAAAACAGTTGCTATCCTCTCGCAAATTCCACGATATCAACTTCTGCTTAGCTGGCATGCTTCACTATCACCAATGTTGTGCTGGCATGCTTCCTTGTCGCGAATTTTGGGCCGGCACGCATCCTTGTCGTGAATGTTGTGCTGGCATGCTTCCTTGTCACGAATATTTTGCTGGCATGCTTCCTTGTCACGAATGTTGTCTCGCCTGCCTAGATGCGATTTCCCAGGAAGATGGCGTCTTGACTAGTGGACCTATTGCCGATTGCATTGACATCCCTCAAACCGGCGTTTTCAACCGAATATTAAACGGCATCCCTGACGCCCCACAACTTCGCTTCAACTCGGAGGCCTACCCCGGCAACTTTCAAAATTGCGACGCAATGCCGAGGCGGGGGCTTATTTTTAAGACACTCTCTGCCAGTCCACAGTCTGCCCCATACAGCGCAAATATCGCCCTCCAGACGTCCGCCGCAACTTTCATCCCCAAGCCTACCCCCTACAAGGAATGTCGAGACTGTTCAAGGGGGAAGAGGCGATGTCGCAATCACTCTACCGGCAGGGTCGCAAAACGGAACCCTCCAGGAATGACGTGCTATGGTTGTAAAAAGGACAAGAAAAGATGTAGCGGGATGCCCTGTAATCGTTGTATGCTCCTCAATAGGCTTTGCATTAAGTAAGGTTGTCCTGGATTTCATACAAAGACTTGGCCGCAACCTTCTATGAGTCCCTTTTATCATTGATCAATTCAGTTTATATGAAAAACAGTGTAATTTTTACTCAGATGTATTTACATATTTTGATACAATAGTATTGCATCTACTGATTATGATGTATAGCTCGCAAAATTCATATATGGGGAAATTATATAGATCAAATCAATAGTAAATAAGTTTTCTTATCTTAAGACTAAAATAAAAAATCATTTTTGAAGGCTTAATACATATCTTTCATTCTTATCATCGGACTTCCTCCCTAAGGGCAATTCTATCACACCGAACAACACACGCTCCACCATGTCCGGCTAATTTGATGCTGATCAAAACGTGACGAAATATATTGACACAGTGTCTGTGTGGCTTAGTACTGATCTTGTAGTCAATGTTGTGCGAGATAGAAATGAGAGTGGTACTATTTTTTAATTGGGGTGCAAAATGCATGAAGTATCATCATACCAATCCTGCAAGAGAAACCGAATGTCTGGCCTCTTCATGTATCTGGGGAATGATAAAATGTGGTGTCAGTGGGTGGGGAGCGAAAACTGCGACGGTTTTTGGGAATGGTGTCCGTTGCCTTGGCCTCCTAAATAGAGCAAGACCACATGAAAGTAGACTGCGGTTCAACAAATTGGAACGCTAGCAATTGTAAGGCACGTGTTCAGTTGTGGTGTCCCATTTAAGGTTGTGAAACTATATCAACAATGGCGCAGTCCACATGAACGATTGCTCAAAGGGTTCGTAGAAATCATTCGATGCTCCGAACGGCTCTCTACGAACCCTCTCCCTTATGTAGGATTAGTATAAGTCAGGAAAATTGTATAAAGAGTGGATGTGTGTCGATTTCAAAGCGTGAATTCAGGGAAGGAAAATTCTACTGCGCATAATTTTCAGGCGCCAAGCCAATCTATAAACAAAACAATGTGACCGAAAGTATGACTGCTGCCAAAATCCTGGGGCCCATGAGACATTATTGTGTGATTTTTTTTCATCTAATAGTGTTATAAATTTATATGATGCCCCCCCACCTTTTTTTAAGAAGTATAATAAAAAATAAATAAAATTATACTTTGACTCTGTAACATTGTAATAAATCAATCAGAGAATCATTTACAAAGTGGTTTTTAACTCGTTTTTGTTACATTCTATTTCTTTAAAATTTACCAAAATTTATTGAGGTTTATAGATTGGCTGCACTGAACTAGCAAAATCATCTCGATAGATCAGAATTTTTCAGGTTAGTGACAAATTCCAGGTGGGACAGTCATTTCGCACGGTCTAAACCGCAGCACTCAAAAACGCGCGGGCCTTTTTGCCTATCCCAGAAGCAACGTTGAGGTGGCTAAGTCAAACTTGAAATGAAACGTTTTATCCATTTTTTTTTTTCTTATCTGGGGATTTCCACCTTGAATAATGGAATATATGTCAATACCATCTACGGCTAAACCGATGTCACCATTTTGAATGTGGCTATACAAGCAAACTATTCAATCCAACCAAAATCTGTGTCCAGATTTGAAATGCCGTTCGTATTTGACTCCAGGATATTGAAAGCGGCAACAATGGAAAGTTAAGTGGCTTAGCATAATAACATGACATTATCATATTGTAATTTTATATAGTTACATGATGTAATCGTATTAGACAGTTGACTTTATTAGAGAGAATTGCATGTTACATCCGTTACCCAAGCTCGTGAGATGGAATATCAAAGGCTTTATCCTTTATTTTTCACACTACGCTCGAGTGCGCAATTTTTTTGAAAATGAAATAAGACAGGGTAAATTTGTAAACATGACTGGCTACCGGTTTCAATTGGCAATCAACGAGAGTCCCATTGATTGGAAGCCGCTATATGTAGTTGGTACAGTCGACGACGGCGATACATAAATTTTGGAAAAAGCAGGTTCCTAATATATTTATCAGAAAAATCCAAATCTAGACGATACATAGAATTCAAAAATCGGATAAAGGAGTAGTCTTCGACAGCAGCCCTCAGCAAGAAATGACCTTGGCATTGTAATATATATGGTAAAGCGAGTTGATGGTCATAAGATAGTCATATGAGGTGTGACATTTACCGGTTTGGGGATCATCTTTTAGATTCCCCTATTACGCCTTTCGCGGCGAATTCTACTACTCTCGCCTCTTTATGCGCACTCCCAGGCTGTACCTTGCTCCGATTTCCTCGCTTCCACCAATTTACGTAATGGTCCTATACTTTGGGGTTGAGTAAATACGGCAATATACTACATGTCAATCATTTATCTTGCCTAAATTACGGGTCAGAGTGTGTGTGGCGGAGACGACGAAAGACGGTTGCACGTGTATAATGCGCAGTAAGGCGATGACGAAAATGCAAACACGTGCAATTCGATTAGATGGATAGAACCACGCGTGGTTTAGCGTTAAAGCACTAGAAAGTGTGACAATTGATCGTCTCTAAACGGTATACATAAAGCAACAAGCATTCTTGGAAAGAAGCTTTTATAGCTAAACCCATCTACCATATTTCGAAAATTGGTCTTAATGGGCCTTTTGATACTACGAGCAATTGTTGGTTCAGAGAAGATAAAAGATGAACTCCATGTACATTTTCAGAAATGGCGCTAGTGCCTGGTTTGTGATTCAACTGCCTGTCCAGTGTAGCGCGACTGAGATGTGTTCCGGGGTTTTAACAGAGCGATTAATCCGTCCTTTTCTATCCTGCGCTGACCCCTTCCAAATTCACCTCTGAACTGGTTTATCACTACAAATGTAACTGTCGAGGTGGTTCTGGTTCTCATAATCTTAATATCCATTATAATTCTGTCGTATGTAAAAATTTCGGATTAACAGGACTCCCTCTTTTTTTGGTTTACACACATACCGCATCGACACCGGACAGATATTCGGACAGAAAAATCATACGTATAAAATGGCACCTCGCTACCATAAATTTTTATGCCCAAAAACATTCTGACCAATTCACACAAATCCTCGAAGCAACCGCTCTCTTGGTGTTACTTACATGACATCGTCTAGTATGCCTACTTGTTACGAATGGTGTTTCGTTTGCCTTGATACGAATTGTCCAAAAATCGACATGAATATCCTTCAAATCGATCACAATTCGGGGCTTTCCGGCAGCGTATTGCCAAACGGTGTCTCAAGCATTGGTTCTTCTCCCTATTACACGGACATACTTCCCTCTGGTGTTTCGGACCAAAGTTTGCGCAGCCACCCTAATACCATGCAACTTAACTACACCTCGGAACGATGCTGGCATTATCCCAATTGGCGACTCAACACCGGAGCCAGAACCAATTTTTCATCAGCTCTTTGTCAGTCACCCATCTACTTCTACTCCACTTCCTTCTAGCGTAAATGTTGCCCAACTGACGCCAACCGAAACCGCAGCCGTTTTTGTCCCCAGGACAATTCCGTACAAAAGTTGTCCGGACTGTTTCAGGAGGAAGAAGCGATGTCTTGTTCACGCTGCCGTCAGCCCCAAATTACGGAAACCTCCTTGAACGTGTTTTGGATGCAAAATGGACAGAAAAGGATGTCAAGGAGTGCCCTGCACTCGTTGTAAACAATTAGGTATATTTGTAATGCCAGCAATATGTAACGTGGTTCAGATCCCAAATATATAGACTTCCCCGCCAATGTCTATAGTTAGCAATCGAGTCAGTAATTTTTTTTTTTTATTTGTATTTACCGAATATGATGTGGACTCTGCAATTTTAGAAATGTGAATAAGTCAAATATCTTTATATATACATTTCCTTGTTCAGTGAAGTGATTTCAGTACACATTTTTCATGCTTTGCTCTCTTTTTTTTTTTTTTTTTTTTTTTTTTTTTTTTTTTTTT
>RBNI01001031.1:0-24923 GCA_003990745.1 Jimgerdemannia flammicorona | reverse complement strand
TCAACAACAGCAACAACTAGCAGAACTTCTCAACAAGTATCAAGATATCTTCACCATCGATTATGGCAACCTGCCATACAATCCATCATATCACCACAGTATATATACAGGAAGTGCAACACCCATCCGGCAGAAACCTTATAGAATACCCCATCATTTGAAAACATTTGAAAAGGAGCACATACAAGAACTCTTAGACAATGGAGTCATCCGACCCTCTACCAGCCCTTGGGCCAGTCCTATACTCATTGTACCAAAGAAGGGAGGATGGAGACTCTGTGTGGATTACAGAAAACTCAATTCAGTCACCGAAAAGGATGCCTATCCTTTGCCCAGAATCGATGACCTTTTGGATCAGTTACAAGATGCCAGATACTTCAGCAGTATGGACCTCTTCGCAGGATTCCACGAGATCCCCATGGACCCCAAGGACATTCAAAAGACTGCTTTCCTTACTCTAGGAAAACTGTTTGAGTACCTCTGAATGCCCTTTGGACTCTGCAATGCACCCCCCACCTTTCAGAGGATGATGAATTCAGTCTATGCCCCTTTGATTCACCACTGCCTGATTGTATACATGGACGATTCCAACATCTATTCAGCAAACTTTGAAGAACACCTGCACCACTTAGAGGAATTCTTCAAGCTCACCTGCAAAAACCACTTGAGGCTAAATGCAAAGAAATGCTACTTTGGGAAACAGAAACTTGAATTCCTCAGATTCATGGTTTCAAAAGAAGGAACTCATGCAGACCCAAAGAAAACCGAGAAGATCAACAATTGGCCAGTACCCAAGACTCCAAAGGAAACACTATTGTTTCTGATGCTAGTATCCTATTACAGAAGGTTTATTAAGAACTTTGCTCAAATCGCTGCCCCAATCTGGATCCTTCTCAAGAAAGGAGTGCCATTCAAATAGACAGAATCACAAGGAAAAGCCTTCAAAGAACTCAAAAATCGCATGACTATAGCACCAATCCTTGTGCGCCCCAATCTACAGAAGCCATTCATCTTGTATACAGATGCTTCTAAAGATGGCCTCGGAGCAGTTCTAGCCCAGGAAGGACCCGATCAACAGCACCATGTGATAGCTTATGCAAGCAGAGCTACCAATCAGCAGCAGATGAACTATGGAAGCACCAAACTGGAATGCCTTGCAGTCATATGGGCGGTCACCCTATTCAAGCACTACCTTATTGGAAAAAGGTTCACCCTGATCACAGACCATGCAGCCCTCAAATGGTTATTCAACTGCAAGGAACCTGCCAGAATCCTAGCCCGCTGGATTCTTATCCTTCAGGATTACAAAATCACCATCATCCACAAAGCAGGGAAAGCTTACAACAATGTTGATGTACTTTCCCGCCAGCCCCAATGAACCAGAAGAAGGGTGTCCTGAGAAACTACACCCTAAAGGAAGCTCCTCAGACCATCAAGGCACAAGAAGATCTCATCCGAAAAGAACATCAGAAAGCCCATCAAGGACAGTCAAGCACAGAAGACAAGATCCGAAAACTGTATCAACATTGGCCTCACCTCAGAACTCAAGTCCGAGATATCATTAAGAAATATGACACTTGCCAGAAGTACCAAAGAAAGAAGAACTATCAAGCCCCTTTGCAACCGATTCCCCCACCCACTCATATCTTTCAGAGATGGGGAGTAGACGTAATTGGACCTCTACCGGTTACACCAAGAAGAAGCAAATACATCCTTATATTTATAGAACATCTGACCAAGTGGCCTGAGGCTTTCCCAATGGAAATCGCAGATGCCTTAACCATTGTAGGCCTCCTCCATGGACTCACACTCAGATATGGACCCCCAGAAGAACTCATCTCCGATCGAGGCACAGAATTCATTAACAACATAATCACAAGTTACGCCCGAATTCACAAGATCCACCTCAAAAGGATCACATCATACCACCCCCAGACCAATGGCATGACAGAGAGAATGAACCAGACCATCAAGAAAGGACTTGCCCGAGTCAATCCTACCAATTGGGACCTCTGCTTACCTGAGATCTTATGGGAAATTCGGAACACCCCTGCCACATCCACCAAACAAAAGCCATTCGAAATGATGTTTGCCAAGAGAACCAGAACTACTGACCATGAGAATCTCGGAGACCTCCTCAAGAAGGCAGAACAGTTACGAAATCAAGCCCAAGGACAGATTATCAAAGCTCAGGAAAGACAAAAGAAATACTATAACCAAAAACAGAAGGATCAGGAGATCAAGATTGGAGATCAAGTCCTAGTTTGGAGAAGCATGATCGAGACAAACTTTGCTACCAAAACCGAAATGGGAAGGACCTTATCTTGTACACAATATCAGAGGAACCAGCATCTATTTAAGAAGTACGGATGGACGAACCCTTAGAACACCAGTACACATCAACCACCTCAAGATATACCTTTCCCTCACATCATGAATCAGAGAGTTGACAACTGCCTTCAGACTCTTATCCTCAGCTTATTTCAATCACTGCCAGTTCCCCTACCCCAATTCCGAGAAGTCAATGGGAATACTCTCCAGAAGATCCAGATTCATCAAGAGAATCTTGTCCTGGCCAGACGATTGCTACAGGTCCATCAACTCCAGGCCCACTATGCAATTGGAGAACAATTGCAGAACCTCCCAGTCCCAGAACAAACATACATCAGAAATACCACAGGACTATTAAGAAGAGATATTACTGCTGCTGACAGGCTTTATACCCTCTACAAGCGAAACCCTGCAGCTCTGATGCAAGCACAATTCTCTTGGTATGATACATGAGGAATGAACCTAGCCACCTATCTGAGCATTGTCAATGCTGTTGAGATCTTATTCCCAGAAGAAGAAGAGGAACCCTTGGAATGGAGTGACCATGGTACAGATGACGAAGATGATGGAACAGGTATTGATGCAGAAGATGCTTATCCACACTGGGATGATGACTAAAAGATAGTCTGGGGACAGACCATCCTTTAGTGGGGGCTGATGTGATAAACCAGAATGTACCACCTGAATTATACCTTAGCCAGATGACGCGAACAATTAGCCAGATGACATGAATACCCAGTATAGCAACCAGCAACTATTGCTGTGGAAACTGTATAAATAGCCAGACTACCAGATAAGGTATATCTGTGCAGGACCTGCACACCTGTGCCGGACCTGCACACTTGTGCTGGACCTGCACAACTTGCCATACATAGCAAATCTATAGTTAGCCACATAGTAACCGGATAGCAACCAACCTGTATAAAATACCCAGAGATCAGAGTGAATAAACCTCAGTTCCGAAATACAAACACCAAAGAAGCCTCTAAAGATTGAGCATTGGTCCCCTTTCCACTCCAGTCCACTTCCCGATATGAAGAACGAGTTCCGAAATACAAAGCAAAAGACAAGTCTGCCTACTATACTTCGAGAGATATGCCTGCCAAAAGCCACTTGATCCTAAAGGAATTGGATTGCAACACTTAGGAGAAATGCCTGCTCTACAGCCACTACTAGGAGATTGTGAGCTTTGCCCCTTTCCCACTCTGGTCCACTTTCCGATACAAAGAACGAGTCCGTTTTCAAGAAGAAGTCTGCTACGTTTTGGTTCACTTGCCAGATAAGCCTGAAGATTTGCTGCCCAAGTCCAAGGAAGAACTTCGCTGCCGTTTCCCAGTTGAAGCCGCCGATTTAGAAGAATCTGCGCCACCCGAGTAATATTCCCAGAGAGCCCAAGTTATCCATGCCATCCAAGTTATTTCCAGAAGCCCGCCGATTCTGGAGAATCCGCGTCACCCGCCGTTTTTAAGTTATCCGCATTCCCAGAAAACCCGCGACATCCGAGTTATTCGTTATTCCCAGTGAGCTCAAGAAGAATCCATGCCATACGATTCCCAGTGAGCCAAATCGAGTTGTCCGCCAAATCCGCATAAGGAATATCACCAAGATTGTTCTGCATAAGGAATCCGCCATGCTACACAGAGATCATTGCGCTACACAGAGATCATCATGCAGAAATCGCATAAGGAGAACCACTAAATTGCCAGACCATCACGCATAAGGAACCCATCATGCTACACAGGAAATTCTACTATTCCCAGTTGACCCAAGAAGGAAAAGACATACAAATCGCCGCTATACCCAAGAACCTGTCCCAAAAAGGAAACTACTTGCACAGTATCCAGATTTTGACTATTATACCGCTAAACACCAAGGACCTCAGGAAATCTTAGAACATTTTGTTGCTTTTTGACAAAGTAACTGGGGGCTCAAGCCAAACTACATCAACCCCCAACCTTGTAATTTGCCTCTATTGAGCTGGGCATGTTACACTATACAAGATAATATTCAGTAAGTATAAGATATTATCATAAAAGTGTAAAAGATATAAAAGATACAAACAGTATATATTGATAAAAATAGAAGAGAAGTTACTTATAAAATAGGAGAATAAGCATTACTCAGTATCTAATATCTAACTTTGAGTAATATAGACCCAAAAAAGAAACTTAGATCTTACTATATTGGACTATTTAAGATCTTTGAGAAATATGGACCTATTGTATACAAGTTGGACCTTATAGTAATACTAAGAATTCACTCAGTATTTCATATATCTCAACTTTAGCTATATACTCTAAATATCTTTGAAGAGAGAACTATACTATCTTCTGATCTAGTAATTATTGATCAGTAACTAAAATATAAAGTCAACTATATATATAGTATTAAGAAGTCTTTTAATTATTCTTTTTCTTAATTATATTAAGTTAAAAAAGTGTTAGTAAAATAATAATATTACTCTTCTTTTATAACTATAATTACTCAAGAAACTTATTTTTTCTATATATAGACTAAATCTCTTATAATTCAAATTCAAAGAAGTTTTTTTTTAGATTTATATACTAGTTCTCAGTATGATAAAAGTTAGTTAGACTTTTGAAGTTTAGTTAGAAATATTAGAGTAACTTAGATATTATTACTAAATACTCAGAAAAATATATATAAAGAGAACTTCTTATAGTTTATACTTAACTAAGAGCTAAACTGCTTTATTTTAAATTTACTACTAAGATATTTATATATTGACTAAATAATAGTTTATATATTTTAGCTAAGTATATATTGTCATGTAGTGGTTGCTGAGTCCTTCAAATATGCCAGATTCTCTTCAAGGTGTATCTCTTAGACTAACTCAAGTTGTTATAAGCAAGTTCTTATTGGAGTGCCTTCCCAAGGTCTTATAGTCCTCAAACTTCTTATCTTTAACTATCTTGTTATCTCTTAGATGGCTTGCAAGAAAGTGTGTGTAGGTGAACTTGACTGACTTTATTTCAGAGGAAATAAGAGGGGTATTTATACAAAATATAATTCAATGGTTGCTAAGATATAAAGCTAAATATAAGTTCCAATAACTAAAACTACTAAGTTCCAAGGCTGGCATTATTTGGTATCACATCAAAATGCTGGTGCTGGCATTATCCAGTATTACATGAGAATACCGGTGCTGGAACAATTTCGCATCACCTCAGAATGCCAGTGCTGGAACAATTTCACGTCACCTCAGAATGCTGGTGCTGGCATCATTCAGTGTAACAAAGAACTTAGAGCAGAAAGTAAAGGACTAGGGGGGCTTTATCATCATCATCATCACTGAAGGAGATGAGATCCGCAAATTCATCATGCAGGTCGCGCATTTTGTGTATGTCATACGGGATGACGTCATTGATGACATCATCACGTTTGGCTGTGGCAGGAAAGTCAGGAACAAGGTCTGGGGCTCTCCAGTCTATGAGGTTCTCTTCCACAAAATAGGGGACAAATGTGGAGTCTTGGGGAGATTTAACTTGGATGCTTGGGCCTTGGAATACTGAGATCAATCCTTGCAGGAATTGGTCTGGGTTGTTCTGGAGGATGGGGTGCCAGAAGTTTTCTACTTCTTCACTGTTGAGGGTGAGTGGACTGGACTTCTGTAGCCACTCTGGCTTCTAGTGTATTGATATGGCAGGATGACAGGTCTCTGAAATCTGAGACTCTAACATACTCCAAGTTGGGGATCGACCATGATATATGCCTAAAGATCTGATGGATCTTCTTAGCTGTTCTCGTTTCGCGTATGTCCATAGGGGTAGCATCTTGTAGCTCTTGGGTGCTGGCCTGTAGGAACTCCCAGCAGAGGAGGTTTCCTATTTCATACTCCTGCTACATCTGGAGGCATTCAGTAGCAATGGTGATCCTTGTTTCCATTTTACGGTGATAGAGGATAAAGTGATAGGGGTCTGCAGTACTCAGGTTGATACTAGGAGTCCTTCTTACATGGGTCCTCATGGCTCTTCTGATGTCTTGGAACATCCTTTCTTCAACCAAGGTGCCTTGGTGATTCCTTGATCTTGAGGTTTGGCGGACAGCAGGCATTTCATTTGTAGTAAGTCTTTGAGCTATTTTGAGATTAGTGGTTCTTGTTGGTTGCTGCTACTGCGGTTCCTTGATCCTTCTTTTATATTCTTCAAGATGCTTGTACTGTGGTCACAATGACTCACAGTTGGTCATCATTACTCATCTCATATGCTGTATGATCTTCTTGTGCTCTGATCTGGTGGCTTTGCAAGAAAAGGCTGTCTCCTGTGCTGATGTCATCATTCTGGGGTCACTGTTACAATATACTAATTTAGATATATAACTATTATATTTGCTCTATAAACAAATATATTATTTATACTTAGAATAAATAAGTTATTTGCTTTTAAACTAAATAATACTTATATTCTTATTATTCTAAATATTCAGAGATTTAGTATATTGTTTTTTATATCTCATTTATCTTGTTTGACTTATTTATCTTTTTTATTCATATATTACTCATTTATGATATTATTATCAGATTATGTAATTACTATTTATATTTATTTAATATATAGTTCTATTATATTTCTCTTTTTTTAAAAAGAATTGACATCTATATTGATTAAGCTAAAATTGAAGACTAACAGAATGTTATCATTCTCATTCTCATCATTAGTATCTATCTAACTATTATGTATCTATATAAATTAGTAGAAGTATTAATATTTAGAGCTAAAAAATCAATGAGATCTATAAACAGTTCTTACTAGTTAGAGATTATCTGAGATAAGGTTAGAGATCTTTATTTAATATAGTTGGGGCTATTTATATATATTATGTATTCACTTATTATATCAGTCTTTATTAAAGAATAGTTTGTCTTCAGACTATTCTTTAGTTATTATTATAGTATCCATAAATATCTTCTATATCTATACTTATATATATTATTATCTTCTTTAATATCTAAATCACTCTATTTTAGGAGCTCTTCTTCTTTTTTAGAGAACAGAACTTCAATATAATTAATAATGCTCAGGTAGATAGATAGAGTCATTTTTTAAAAGTTATTTAAAGAGAACTGAGTTTAAGTAATACTGTAATATTTTATTTATAGATTATATAAAGTCTGTCTATAGTAATAGTATTCCTTTAAGACAGATTAATAATATTACAGATATATGTAAATCTGTTCTAGAACTGAGAGATCTTATAATAGTTAGTCAACAGTATAATATACCTATAGTTAATAAATCTATAATAGATATTCTGCTAAGATGAGATTTTCTTAATATATCTAGATCTATTAAAAGCAGATTCTATTGGTTTCTTAGAACTAAGGTAAGAGAATTAGGAGAGCTTAGAAAGAGCTAAGGATAAGGATCTAGAGATAGTGATTAATTCTTTTATTTATAGTATAGATATGTAGTAGATATATATTATAATGGTGACCCCAGAATGATGACATCAGTACAGGAGACAGTCTTTCCTTACAAAGCCACCAGATTGGAGCACAAGAAGATTATATGGTATATGAGATGAGCAATGATGACCAACTATAAGTCATTGTGACCACAGTATAAGCATCCTGAAGAATATAAAAGAAGGATCAAGGAACCACAGTAGCAGCAACTAACAAGAACCACCAATCCCAAAATAGCTCAAAGACTTACTACAAATGAAATACCTGCTGCCCGCCAAACCTCAAGGTCAAGGAACCACTAAGGTATCTCAGTCAAAGAAAGGATATTCTAAGACATCAGAAGAGCTATGAGGATCTGCTCAAGAAGGACTCCTAGTGTCAATCTGGATACTGCAGACCCCTATCACTTTATTCTCTACCACTATGAAATAGAAACAAGGATCACTATTGCTACCGAATGCCTCCAAATGTGGCAGGAGTATGAAATAAGAAACCTCCTCTGCTGGGAGTTCCCACAGACCAGTACCCAAGAGCTACAAGATGCTACTCCTATAGACATATATAAAACGAGGACAGCTAAGAAGATCTATCAGATCTTTAGGCATGCACCATAGTCGATCCCCAACTTGGAGTATGTTAGAGTCTCAGACTTCAGAGACCTGTCATCCTGCCATATCAATGCACTAGAAGCCAGGGTGGCTATAGAAGCCCAATCCACTATTACCCTCAACAGCGAAGAAGTAGAAGACTTCTGGCATCCCATCCTTCAGAACAACCCAGACCAATTCTTGCAAGAATTGATCTCAGTATTCCAAGACCCAAGTATCCGGGTTAGATCTCCCCAAGACTCCACATTTGTTCCTTATTTTGTGGAAGAGAACCTTATAGACTGGAGAGCTCCAGACCTTGTTCCCAATTTTCCCACCACAGCCAAACATGATGACATCATCGGCAATGACATCATCCCTCGCGACATCAATATACGTGAAATGCATGACCTGCATGACAAATTCACGGATCTCATCTCCTTCAGTGATGATGATGATGAAGCCCCCATGATCCTGAACTTTCTGCTCTAAGTTCTTTGTTACACTGGATAATGTCAGCACCAGTATTCTCATGTAACACTGGATTCAGTCTCCTGCAAAAGATCGGATACATCTCCGTTGGCAAGCTCCATCACAATGAACATGAAACATTTCGTCACGGCTGCCTCATAAAATTCAAATGCTCGAGGTCTGTCAGGGACATCTCCTTCCACATAAAATCGACAACAACTGATGGGACATCCTTCTTCTTCAGTATCTTGACCGCGCAGAGGGTACTGTCTTGTCTTTGGCATTTGAAAATGATGGAAAGTGGTCCTTCATGAATCTTTTGTAGTAAGGTAAACTGGCAGCATACGAAAACCACTTGTCCTTCGTGGAATTGTTGGAGGGTGTCTTTGGTCTCCATCTTTGTCGGATGCTTTCGCTGTTGTGTGTTAAATAACAGTCACGATCCGGTTTTTTTATTATTATTTTTATTTTTTTTTTTATACTATTATTGTGTTTTTTTTTTTTTATGTGTATATTATATATATATATATATATATTCACCGCCCTTTATGAGAGGGCCAGACATAATTGGGTTCTTTTATCCCTTATCATCATGAATATCAAAGTCCGTTGCATTCTGATTGTCATCCTCATTCTAACTGCTACGGCTGTAAATGAATGGAGTGAAAGATTTTCTAATGTTCATGGTAGGTAGTTTAAACCGAAAGTGGATACTTTTAAGTTTGATATTATTAATTATTAAAAAAAAAAATATACGCAGATGTTCTCTTCGACAGCCTGAAGCGTTATTTCGGAGACATAGAAATAGGAATCTTTGGCCATTCTTCAAACAGAAATATATAATTATATACCGCAAAATTGACAACCTGCAACTTTTGGAATAGGGATCCCACAACTTCACGAAAATATCAATCAAAACCTCAATTATCTTGAAGGATTCAATATCTCTATTCTATACGGAATTCTCATCGATTACATCGTGGAAGACGAAAAATTGGATGTAATTAGATTATATATATATGCATAATATTGAGATTGATGATAAAATATGTAGAAATCTCTTAATTTACTAGAATTAAATTAATAATATGATCAGTGTTTATCTAATTAAAATTAAATCAGTTTAATTTACCATAATAACCACCTCTTCCAAAAATACATGAAATCGTACAACTGCATGCCACTAGGGTCTAAAGAGCTTATTTGTTAGTTGTATAAAATTTCAGTATAAGATTATAGCAAACCCTTCCTTTCCTTTATTTGTCACGAACCCAACAACTCGGGTCTACTTTTCCAAAACTCCTCTCCAATAATATCCACATGTAAAACAGTTGGTATCCTTTTCCTCCTCACAACCTCCAGCCCAGTCTTGGCCGATAAAGACGTCACCTCAGCCTCCTCCCTTACGACCACTGACCCCTTTCTAAACATTTCAGGCACCGCGTTATAATTAATTCCGAATCTTGAAAAAAGCATCTCGTTCTTCTCCGACGCCACCGTCCCTCTCAGCTCATCCTCCGCCTCTTTCTCCGACCTCCCGGAATGCACAATCTCCCAGAAGCACGTGTTGTATAAATTATTGATATGACAGTCTGCCTGGCGCCAGCAGAGGTAATCGCGCAAGTTGCTGTCAGAGGGGTAACATACAACTCGAGCGTCGAAGCATGGCGGGTATTGGAGCGTTTTTTCGGGGAAGTGGCGCGACCAGAGGAAGACGTAGCTGGCGGCGAAGAGGCTGACGACGGTGGAGGCGATCTTGGAGGCGCGACGCGTGTAGAGATTGGAGGAGCGATGGAGGACGAAGCTGTACTCGTCGCTTTCGCCGTAGGCGAGGACCACGTCCTGAATGTCCTTCATCACGGCAACGGCACAGGCGTTCATGAGGTCTAGCCCGGGGCGATCGTTGGGCTTTGTAAAACCGTGGGCGGTGGCGAACCTGGTTTGGGGGGAGACGAAGGTTAAAGGGTGAAGCAGGCGTAGAGAAGGGGTGAGGAGAGGGCTTAAGAAGATGGCTACTTGTGGAAGCCGCGGCCGTCAATGCGGACGACGAGCCAGGTGTTTGGGAGAAGAGAGTCGTCGAGCTCGAATTGCTTGACGTATTCGTACTTGGATTTGGCCATAGTTTGGTTGAGGGAATTGTCTGCGCCACAAATTAGGTTATATAAATGTTCATGACTTCATGACGCGTAAACACGTCCTGCACTTGGAGTGCTGTTACTGCACCAAAAATGAAAATCCTCTGTGTTGCCGAGAAACCAAGCGCTGCCAAGGAAATAGCAAAGATTCTATCGCAAGAGCAGTATCGTTCGGTAAGCTCTCCAACCATCCACTAGGGACGAGAGCTCTGATTATACTGACATACTTCAATCATTGCAGAGGTCAACCGACGAGAAGTACATTCGCAATATGGACTTCGATTACAAGCTCAGCAACAACCAGATTGTTCAAATGACCATGACCAGTGTCCTTGGTCACCTTCTCGAACTTGATTTCGCCTCCGAATATAGATCATGGCGAAGCTGCGCACCTATTGCATTATTTGATGCGCCAATCGTCAAGAGCGTCAACAAGGTAGGCATAGGCCAACCCTTGATAGAAGCAGCATAATTCACACCCGCACACAACTTCACACCCTGTTCTCAATTACAGAATTGTGTAAAAGTCGAAAGAAACCTCTGCGCCGAGATTCGTGGTGTGCAACAAATTATGATATGGACTGATTGCGATCGCGAGGGTGAGGGCATTGGGGCCGAAGTTGTTGAAGTTTGCCGCAAAGTGAATCCAAGGATTACAGTGCTCAGAGCGAGGTTTTCTTCTTTCACGCACGCGTGAGTGATAGTAATCGTTTTCTTCCGCGTATCGTACACAAATGACGAACACCCTTGTTAATTTGATTTATCCCTTTCATCTTCACATCTTTCTCCTGTTGTTGAATCTCAAACAGCGAAATTCACCATGCGGCCAGGAACCCCATCCAACTTGACATGAATCAAGCACAAGCTGTAGAGGCTCGCAGCGAACTCGATCTGCGTATTGGCGCTGCCTTTACGCGTTTTCAGACTTTGAAGTTTCAGACCATGTTTCACGAGCTCGACAAAAAGGTGATCAGTTATGGTGTGTAAGTTGGCATGGTCGAGATGACCCTGTTTGCTGTTGGAAATATGATATTCTACCTAAATTTCCATTATTGACCGGCCACTCTTGACCTCCGTGTCCCCGCAACCAGGTAGCTGCCAATTCCCCACTCTTGGCTTCGTAGTCGACCGTTTCCAACAGATCCAATCCTTCGTTTCTGAGGATTTTTGGCGGATTGATGTCACGTACGCGCACCCGGACCCCGCAGAAGCGGGCCATGTCGTCCAGTTCAATTGGGCGCGTGGACGCCTATTCGATCGGTTGTTTTGCTTCGTACTGTATGAGCAATGTGTGGAGCAGCCAATGGCAAGGGTCTTCAAGGTCTCGGGTAAGGATACCAGTAAGTGGTGGGTATGATGTTTGAGAACCATTACAAGCCAATGAATCACATAAATAGGATCACGGTGTGAAATAGAAGGGATGTGGTGGTTTGAATGAAAGAGATTTGACCCCTGAAACAAGTACTTATATTTACATACCGGATATGCAGGAAGCCGTACCCGCTAACAACTGTTGAAATGCAAAAGGTTGGGGTCCGCGTCCTTCGAATGTCCTCTTCCAAAATCATGGAGGTGAGTCGCTGTATTTATCACACTCGTTTGTTCTCATTTGGCATTATGCCCATACACCTTTTGCGCCTGGGCCACAAATCGATACACCTGAGAAATGATGAATGGCATCGCGACTCTAGGTTGCCGAACGACTATATACGAGAGGTCTCATCAGCTATCCGCGCACGGAGACGGATCAGTTCGACAAGGGCTTTGATTTCAGAAATATGATTGAGAAACAGACCGGAGATCAACACTGGGGTCAATTTGCACAAGGGTATGGCTATGGATAATACGATTCTGGTATTGGGTACAGCAGTGGAAGGACAACGTTTCCCATGTTCTTGTCGAGGGCTGTGTGGGTGCTCCCTAGAGAGAGGTCCCACAACTGTTCAATGTTCACATTCATATGCCACTTGGTTCCTTCACACTTAGCCTTCTCGATGGTGCTTTTAGCCTGCCCCGCAATGGGAAAAACAATGACAAGGCGCATCCTCCAATCCATCCCACTGGGTATGCGCACGACTTGCAGAATGATGAACGGCATGTTTTCGAGTTTGTGGTGCGTCGGTTCCTTGGGTCTTGTTCAAAGGATGCAAAGGGGTTCGAGACGGGCGTGAAAATTGAAATTGCTGGGGAGGAATTCGATGCTAAAGGTGAGATATACTTAGAGTTTGGTTGATGAAGTCGGCAGATAAAACAGAAGGCGTAAATATGAACAACCTTCCGTATATCAGACTGCCAATGGAGCCGTGGGTGTGCTCTCGTCTGGTGACGAGGTTTGTGGAACGATTTTTACGAGAATTTTTCAGCAAACGTCATGTATATTTACTTATGGCTTGCCTCATTACTCCATTTTGCAGGCCTTGTGGTCCTTGAACGCAATTATCTTGATGTCTACACGTATGACAAATGGCAGGGTAACCACATACCGCGCTTCGTCGAGGGACAACAATTTATGCCCACAACGCTGGAGATGAACGATGGTCACACTGAACCACCAAATCTACTGACAGAGTCAGATCTGATTAGTATGATGGAGAAGAATGAGATTGGTGAGTGGTAAAAGCGGAAAACTGGGCGGAAAATGTTTGATGTGGTCGATGCCATTGTCTCGCACATTTCATGGTTGATGGAGTTCATGTAATGCAATTTAACGTTTACCTGACATTATCTCTCTTACCACGATACTCTTCTCTTGCCCTCTACGTTGCAGGCACGGATGCAACGATTGCCGACCACATCAAGAAGATACAAGAACGCGAGTACGTTTTCAAGCAAGGAAACTATTTCCATCCCTCCACCTTGGGCATTGCTCTGGTTCTCGGTTATGATGAGATTGGCTTCGAGAAATCTTTGAGCAAGCCATTTCTACGAAGAGAGGTATGTCATAGAACCGAAATAAAATGAATGACCGGCTACTTTGAGTCTTTCTGGCAACCGACTTCCTTTTTTCAATACAAGGTTTTTCCTCTTCACTAATCGTCAGATGGAGGCCAACATGAGACAAATTTGCGACGGAACACTCACCAAAGAAGACGTAGTCCGTGAAAGCGTTGAAATGTACCGGCAAGTTTATGTTCGAGCTACACAGGAGGTCGCCACATTGCAACGGTCGTTGGAGAAGTATTTTGATCACCCAGCGGAGGCAGAAAACGAAATTGATTTTGAAAGATTGGGCGGAGTAGGTTATTCTGGGTTTCGGCTCCATAGGGGTTCGTATGGATATCGTTGGCTGAGGTAAGCAATATGTTTGGGGGAATTGATAGATTTTTTTTTTCATTTTCATTTATGTGTCCCTTCAAGGGCGATCCGGCCGAGTGGAAAATTATCAAGAAGTGCAAATGCGAATCTCATCAGTTAATACTCAAGCCAAAAACGAATGGTGGATGGAGGATTTGTAAGGATCGAATATATTTCAATTATGTATCGTTTATTCCTATCAGAGTTTCCTAGCAGATCTTTTTTCTATAATCGTTTGATTACTGGCTTCATGAGCGACTTCGTTGAACCATGGTCATGCTTACATTCATACATTTCGACTCCGCTGTTCTGGCACTTTAATTGCTATTCTCATGGTTGCTTTCGCTTTCTCTCCTACGTAGGTTGCCAAAATTATCCCGATTGCAAAGAGGCCATTCGCGTACCTGACGGCGTGGTTGCAGATGTTGTAGTCTCGGAGCGTACTTGCACAAGATGCACGCCTCCCGGAAGCGATCCCGTCCGCAGGCTGGATGTGCGGTTTGTGCCCGGCAAGGTACCCCCCAGCGTGCCACTCCAGTATGATGGCTGTGTTGGCGGGTGCGATGAAACAATGAACGAATTTTTCACGGTTGTCAGGAAAGATGCCGGAGGTCATGAGGCTACTCAACATGTAAGTGGATAGCTTCAAGCGACATGACGGTTATTGCCACACTCTTGCTGAAAACATTTCCTTTGTTTTTGCCCCTGCGGTATGCACATTATATTTTAGAGAGGACCGCCAACATCGGCAATAGCTCGAGCATTCTCGGCAACATCCCAACGAAATACTAGCAATGCAGGTCGCGTCCTCACCGTCAACAACAGTCATCAAACCCATCCTTCACCGTTGCCCGCATCAGTGTGCAGAGGTGCCTCGTCGTTCCAAAATGACATCCGCGGTGGCAGCGGAGGCGATGAAGCTCCTGCTTGTAACTGTGGTGTGCCCGCAATGCAGCGAACCGTCAAAAAGGAAGGTGCCAATCAAGGCAGGCAGTTTTTCGCATGCGCGAAGCTTCAGACTGACAATTCAAGATGTGACTTCTTTGCATGGTCGGATCAGGCGGGCGGAGGAGCAGGAGGAAGAGAAGGAGGAGGAGCAGGAGGAAGAGAAGGAGGAGGAAGAGGAGGAGGGGGATCATTCGGGGGTAGTACGGATTGGCCTATGTGCTACTGTGGTCGCCCGTCGGTACAGCGGACAGTTGCGAAAGAGAGTCAGAACAAAGGACGAAAGTTCTACGGGTGTGCGGAGTATAAAGATGGCGGTTGCGATTTTTTACAGTGGGATGATGAGAATGGAAGTAGCGGAAGCGGTGGAGGAAGTTTGGGCTGGGGTAGGAGCGGCGACGCCGGTGGCAGCGGCACCGGCGGATTTGGAGGTGGGAATTTCAGGGGTACAGGAAGGCTCGGGATTAATCAATTTGGTGGCAATGCAGGCGATGACGGCGACGAGCTGGCGAGAGTTGATGCCGTAAGTGACCTGACGGATTTTATCGTTTTTTTTTTCGTTTTACATTCTATAGTATCAAAGATACTCTTCGCCACGGCAAGTTGCCTTGTTACTGACAACAATTACTTTGTGATCACTGTTTTTTTTTTTGGCTCCTTTGACACCACCTTCTATTCGTACATAAGGTCTCTATGGCCCCGTACCTTAATCACATGAAACCAGCAACCAACCAAAACGCCGGCGCCAAAGTTAAATGCCAATGTGGTCTCAATTGCGCTGTCCGAACGATTTCAAAGGCAGATAGTCCAAACCGTGGCATGCAGTTTTACTGCTGTCCGAAGGAGTCGCAAATATCGAGATGTAAATTCTTTCAATTGGTGGATGGGGACGAAGCGGTTGCAGTTGGTGGTAGTGGCGCTGCTGGTGGAAGTAGGAGCGGTAGTGGAGGTGGTTGGGGAAGTGGGATTGGAAGTTCGAAGGGGGAATGCTACAAATGTGGCCAGGTCGGTAATAACAATGTTCGAACGTTTGAATCGGTATTTTGCTTCGCGTGTTGTTGCATCGTACAATTCTGCATGGCCACTAATTTCTAGATCGTCCTTGTTTCACCGAGACAGCCAGGGCACTACGCTAATGTCTGTACAAATCAGGCTAGCAACAGCAGCAAAAACCGAGGCAGAGGAAGTCGTGGAAGCAGGAAGCCAAGCGGGAGCGAACGAGGGAGGGGAAAGTGGAAAGGTGGTAACCGGTATGGTGGTGGCGATGAATCAGAATTTTAGCGCTCGTATGGAAAGTCACTGCAGAAAACACAAGCAACAAATTCAACTTGGTGAGAAACTAATGAAACGGGAGGTCGCTCAGATTGGTTTTGATTTGAATTACTTTGTAATTATATCATGGCCTCGTGTTTTCAACAAATAGCCAGCTAGAATCTAAGATCCCACTTGACAATATGGTCGAAGTCTTTGATTGGTCACCACCTCCCGTCCTCGAACATTAACGGTCGTAATCCGATTGCATGTCATCCCTATCTTCAGTTCGCACCGGAAGTATCGATTATTCCGCAACACCTCAAACTAAGGAATATTGTTATCACCAAACTCCCACACATCCAACTTTAGATGCAGTCTGGCAATCATATTCCAGCCGCTCGATATGATAGGGTGGCCTCAACGATAGCGATGCTGTCCCCCAACATGCGAAAGGATTAGCAAAAGGCCATATCAGAAATTACAGACAATACCCCGTCTTGCTAGCAAGGGAGTTTGAGAAAGTGTATAAGAACAGTGGTTTAGTCTGCCATCTGAACTTCATATGCCCAGCAGGGCTCGTTGTCTTCGGCATCTAAGGAACCGCATTACTATAATTTCCCCAACATCGCACCCCTCTTTACAACTTCCGTCACCACAACACAACTTTCCTCGAAATTTCATATTTCAACAGTACACGTATATAGTATGAACGTCAGCTCCCGAAAGTGCTCAACCGAAACAATAGGTACAACCATAAGGAATAACAGCCGCTGGATTACTTTGACGTGTTTAATGGCTTTGATCTTCTGCTTCTGCTCGAGGTTCTTAAGGCACTGAGCAATGACCTACTGGTCTGGGTTGGTCTCGTACTTCCCGATTACTTCGTTGCCAGTCGCCATGATATACTTGAATACCTTCATTATGTCGGGCTTAATAACGAGATGGACAAGAGAGGTTTGATCGAAATCTCTCGGACGAATGGTTCGCCATTCGTCCCTTCCTCGCCCCGATCGTTACAACATATAACAACTGGTCTCTATAAAAAAAAAAAAATTATTTATTCAAAATCACCAAAGTTCAGGGTTCATGAATTATGTCTAGTTCGGTCTGGTTTCCTTCGTTATTTGCGCGAGCATCATGGAAGACCTGACATTATGGAACTCGGCAGTTCCTTGGGACAATAGCAGTCGAATCTTCTTCTATTTTTTTTTTTTTTGGCAACAACGAAAACGATGTTAAAGAGACGTCAAATCAGGTGCAAAACATTCAGAGTGCATGTTAGAAGAATCTCTTACTGGATCTGTCTCGCGCCTATATCGCTCGATATCGGATCGCGCCCAAGCCTTCATTTCTTGAGCGTCTCGTTTGTCCACGTCTGTCAAGTCAAATACAACGATGGATCATGTGTTCAAAAAGCGCGCAATTCGTCGCCGTCAGTTTGCTTTATCAAATCGGTAGGATAGCTGAGAGACTACTTTTCAGCGCTCGTAGGATATCGCGGTATAGCGATATCACCTTGCTGCGGGTTATGAACTGGAGATACATGATGGAAATGAGCAGGGTGCTTCTTAAACAGACGAACGAATAGAGACATGTCGTACAAAGTCGAGTGATGGTCCGTCGTCAGCGGCAAACCGGGTTCTTGGCCGCGTCGCGAAGCGCATAATTGCCGTTGGTCTCATCGATTTAAGCAGAAGAGGCATTTGGACTGTTTCTTGTGACGTCAACGTCTTTCCGTTTTTAGTTTATTAATACTTACTCAATAAAAGCATTGCGCAAAAGTCATTCTGATGCGTTGATCCAAATCTTCAGAACTAGCATATGTACAGCCTCAATATTCGCCGCGAAGAATCCTCCATCTTCTGTTTGTCCCTATTAAACAACATCACGGGATCGTATCAAAGTCATCCGGGATGGCAAAGTTCTCGTTGAAGTCTGCGCGCTGCATGCCAAAGTTTTTGACGCAGTAGGACTGAATGACAAAGATGTTCTCTGATTCCAAGCAATCGTGAGCGTAGACAAAAGATACAATAGTCATGGCATCACGTCAGTTGGAAAACGGTGATTGGCATAAATAACACCATAAATGAATGTAGACGAATGTCATACCTGTCCACCGATTAGCCGCCTCCTTGGCAACTTTAGCAGCCTTCTCTGCTCCATTCAAGGGGAAATACAAGCAGAGAGAGAGAGAGAGAGAGAGAGAGATGCATCAAATATACATCTGACATGGTAAGGCATACAATACACCGGATATTTTTTGAAGGCAACATGGACGCTGATTTCAACACTCTTTCTCCCACACTGGTGGGACGTTAAGAAAATCGAGAGCGGCCGCACACTTTGAGCCCTCATACATCACAATATCTCCGATCTTAGGTGCTCCCGTCTATTGTTGAATTGGCCATCTGCCCGGCGTAGTTAATTGGTATAGCATACCTTTAGCCTCCAACAGGGTCGGATCGCACTCACGGTACCTCTGCAGTTCTTCCAGATTCCCCTTCTTGCGCGACTCAGCCTCTGCAAGCTCTTTGAGGAGGGCTGCGCGGTCATTTGTTTCTTCACGTCCGCCAGAAGCATCCTGTATCGCCTGTTCTAGCTCCGCGTTCCTGGACTTGAGCTTTGTGATCTCGTCTGTGAGGGCATCAATCTTGCATTTACGGGTTTGCAGAGCAGTGGACGGGAACGACCAGAAGTAGTTGGAGGTGCCGATCTTGTCTGTCGTGACAAGGTTGTCGTCAACAAGACTTTGGAGGACCTCCTTGACAGATTGTGTGACGATCCCTTTCTTCTTGGGCGCAATTTTCTCCAGTTCCTTGAGTTGGAAAAACTCTTTGGTCTCGTGGAAAAGCCCTTCAAGACGTTTGCGTTTCTCAGCTGTGGACAGGCCTTTCTTTGACATTGTGATTGAGTGAAGAACCTGTGTATATCTACTATCTATATAATTAATCAAGATTGACTACTACTTTCAGACCCTTATTCTTTACTCCTTCTAAGCTCTATAAGTTCTCTTACTTTAGTTCTGAGAAACTAATAGAACCCATCTTTAACAGATCCAGTATCTTTTTTTTATAGTCACAAAGACTTCTACTTTATTACTAAACCATCTATAAAATACTAATACAAATGAAAACTCTCACTCAATTCCACTCAGAAACTCTCTTTCTCTCTCACCATTCTCCCAAAATACTGCTGACCCCCCAGCTACCTCATTCTTCTCCCACTCTTCCTACAGATTGTCTTTATCAATTGCCTCCAATATCCTCCACTAGCACCTCTACCCCTCTACCACCCAGTCAATATATCTATCACTAGCCACTCTTATCTAGCCACTCTCACCCCCAAAGGTAACTGATAACTCTTCTCAAATACATATAGCCAATATCTTGTAAGCCCAACTCAAATTGCCAACACCCATCTTAATATCAACCACTCATCTCCCAACCCCCACACCAATTTTCTCCAGAGGTCACCCCATCTCTGCCCACCACCAACTCTAGTGGGTGTCCCCCCAGCTGTATCTCAATCTTTCTCCAAAAGTCACCCATCAACTTATACTCTCCTAAGGAGTCTGTACCACTCCTCTCTCCTACCTAACATTCAGACACTCCTCACACTCCTGGGTTTCTCCTACCACCAAGTGATCTGTCCAATAGTTCAATATGATATTATACTATAGAAATCTCCACCATATCACTCAGAACTTAGAGGGAATCCATCTCACCACCTACTTGCCCTACTGTCAAATACAATTCTAGTTCCATATCTCTCCAATTCCCACCCTCTGTCATGCCTCAGGCCACAGATCTCTTCTGTGTTCCCAATAGCACTCTATGTCATCCTCTAAGCAGATGTCATCCACCAGCACTCTGCTCAATAGAAGGTGGTCCTACTTCTATATCTGGGGTCCCCATTTCTTCTCTCTCTCATCACCCTACCATCAGAGACCAATTTGGTATACCCCATTAGCCACTCCCTACTAGAATCCCCTATAGTATATCCTCTGACTCCCTCCAATACTACTAGAGATAGAAGATCTCTAGTTGCACTCTGGGAGGAAAACCAGACCTCCTACACCCTCTATATGTGGGGAACCTACTCTCTACCCCTCAACTCACTTGCTTGCTTCAGCCATCATGCTCTCAAGCAATGAAGATACTTGGAAAAATCCACCAGACCCAGACCTCCTAAGTCCACTGGCCAGGTCAATACTTTCTAACCAATTTGAGTCTGTCACCCTGCCCAAACCCAGGTCCTGGCCTTCTTCAATAATCACTTGACTATCCATGCTGGAAAGTTCAAGTAGTACCCTAGATACTATAGCTTAGGCAACCAGTAAACATTCAACACTGTCACCCTTCCTATCAGAGATATATAGTGACCATCCGACCATAAGAGAGTACTTCCCCACTCTGTCAATCACTTCTTCTGCCATCTGTACTACAGCAAAGAACTATATACCAAAAAATAGATCCCAAATAGTATACTGTCTCTCTCACAGGGACAATTTTTCCAATGACATCCCTACCTACTATCTCTCCTTCTAATACTAAGATCTCACACTTATACAAGTTAAGCTTGATACCCAAGTACCCCTCATACCATTCTACTGTACCTTTCAGTCCTGCAATATTCTCAACTAACTTCAGCCTGACCACCATATCATTGATAAAGGCCCCCACCTTCTAATTAACCTTCAGAATATCCAACTCTCTCACCTTATACTATATTCTATCCAAAAGAGGATCCAGGGACAGTACATATAGAATAGGTGACAGTGGATCCCCCTATAGCACTCCTCTGCCCAGAGGGAATGAAACCTCTCTGTGCTCATTCATTATAATTGCCAACCAAGACCTGCCAGACCCCAGAGGGGACCCCTTGTGCTTTAGCACTCCTTCTAACCACACTCACCAGACTCTGTCATAGATCTTCTCTTGGTCTAAGAAAACCAGCCATCTATCTACCCCAGCAGTATGAGCTCACTCAATGATATCATACACTCAGGCTGTCCTATCTCTAATCAGATATCCCCCTATGAATCCACTCTGCTCAGCCTCCAGACCTATTGTGCCACTCTCTGCAGCTTAGCCACTAGGATCTTCATGACCAGTTTACAATCTATATCCAGAAGTATGATCAGCCTCTAGTTCTTTCACTCCTCTCTCCTCTCCTTATTCTTAAACAGCAGAGCCACAAGGCCCAAGCTCTGCCCTCAAATCTATACTCCTGAGCCTATCACTTCATCACAAATTACCACTATTTCCTCCAGAATCAACTCAACTTCTGCCATCTTCCCCTGGTGCTACCTTGGAGCTTGTCATTATAAAAACCCACTGAATCTCTTCTTCTTGAACAGCAGCACTAAGGTCACCTAAGTATGTTACTAGATTAGGATGCCATTCTCCAAGTATCTGTCAAGGTTTATTACTCTCACCCCTCTATCCTCCTTACTCCATAGATGTCTTCACTATCTACTCAACTGATCCAGAATCTCTGGTACCCCAACAACCAACTCTCCAGTCTTATATAAACTCCCTCCCACTGCTACTATACTCTCCTCATCTACAGAAGTCATGACAAAAACTAGGTTGGCCTTTTCCCCTACTCTAATTTCTACTATTATAGTCAGACTGCCATATCCTTAATCTGTAGGTCCTTCTCTTATCTCAATATACCCTTCAGCTCCTCTACCTCTAGCCTGATCCACTATATTCACCAATCCCCTTTCTTGCTATCCTTAAGTAGATCTGCTCAAGTTATCAACAATCCTACCAATCTCTGGGAGGCCTATCTTACTTACTTCTTTCTCTGAGTATCCTGCTTCCTTTCCACCTCTCCTCAGTACTGTTGTATCTCAGATTTCAATCTTATCCAGTAATCCCCAATCCCCAGCCCCTCTGCTCACTAATTAAGAACCCTGGAGCTAATATCTACCATCTATACCTCCCATAGAGAGGCCTCTCTTAGCAAAGAGATATTCAGTTGACAATATCCAGACCTCTCTTCACTTCTTCCAAAACACTCCCCTCCTAGAAGACCCCAGTGTTCTGACTACAGATACCAAACAGTTTCCAAATGTCCTTCAGATATCAACTCTCTAACAATCAGTAGTCAATATTTAGTCAACTCTTGAGCCCAGCCCTGCTACTCAGTGGGTAAAAACCATACAATCTCTCCATCCAAGCCTCCTGGTATCTACTAAAGATTTCAGACATTTGACTTCCTCCTAGGCTTCCATACCACCACTCTTACTTATCATCCCCCTTCCCTCATCAGTTCTGTCTATCTTTCCATCATACACTATGTTAAAGTCCCCTCCTAAACAATCAATACCAGCCTCTACCAATACTCTAGACTCTTGTAGCTTGAATATATTCCACTCTCTCCCCCCTCTCAGCAGGATAATAATAAGATCCAACTGTCAAGGACCTCTAGCCTGACCTCTTCCAAACTCCCCATACTACCCTGCTCTCTTAGTGTCTAATATCTCCAATGTCCCCCTTACTCTTTCTAACCAGAATGCCTACTTATTATTGCCAAACAGCCACTCACTCCATTTCTTTATTTAGTCCAGAATATCAAAATCTCTATTACACTCAAAATCCTGCAGTAGGAATAGATCTGCTTCTTTTCCCTTCAGCCATCCAAAGATATTTTGATACCTTACCACTTTCTGTAGCCTATTGATATTCAAAGATAATATTCTAGTTATTGTATTTATATTGAATAATGTTATTTGAAGAATAGCCATCTACTTACAATTCTATACTATTGCATTACCAGTAATATTAAGGTTCTTCTCAGCCTCTAGTTCATCCACCTCTCCCTACTGTGAGCCTCTAGTATCTCTAAGATCTCCTGACAATTTATACCATCCACAGTCTCTATTATTGTTCAGTACTTCTCACATACTATCTGCCACTTTGCCAGTCCTTTCCTTGGACCCCACATATATACAGACCTATTATTTACAATTATCAAAAATACTACCTCTCTGTTATCATCTATCTGATATGCCTTAGTCTCCAGCAATACTACTATTATCTCATCCCAGAGTTTTCTTAGTACCTCCTCACTATGTAGAATTTTACCCCAGTGCCTCTCACTCAATATCCAGAAGTCCTCTCTCCCAGCTTCTCAGCCATCATATTCTCAAGTATTTTTCACCTCAACCTTGGCCACTACCACTTCTTGGGCCACCCCCTTCCCTCCTTTCTCCTATCCATCCTCTGCATTTCTCCTTGCTGACTCATCCCAATCTTCCTCTGGTACATCCTACAATTCATCATCTCTTTTAGCCCCATCTGGTACCCCATACTGAGGGCCCTCTCCTTCTGCCATCTCTATATCCTCCACTATGATACTCAGCCCCACACCTTCCCCCCCTCCTGGAGTCCCCTCTGGTACTGCTCCCTTCTCTCCTACCCAGACACTTGCTCTTGATCCAACTTCATCAGCAGTGGTTCCCCCAGCTGCCCCCACTCTCAACTCAGCCAACAGATTCTTCTGAATACACCTTCTCTGTACTCTCTCTCAGGCTGCTCAGTCTCATACCTTCTTATCATTCATAATCTCCACAACTGTTCTGGCCTCAAACTTCTTCCATGCAAATCTCTTCCTCTCTATGGCTCCAGTCAGATCCTTTAATACCTCCTGCAAGTCCTCTTCTTCCTCTAGTATCCCTTTCACTCTTAAGATCTTATACTCTACAGATCCCCATTTGAGGACTATTGGTCAGTCTCTCATCTTCCCTATTTTCTCCTTATGTATCTGCCAGCTATATGCTGATGTCCACATCATTAGTTCTGAATTTAGTACCCTCATAGACCCAAAATCCAACATCCACAATTTCCCTATACTATTTAATGACCCTGATAATCAATCTCTTAGCCATATCCTTCAATATTATAGGAATATCTAGCACCACTCAGAGATCTCAGTATAAATACTGGGCTATAGAAATCACCACTCCCCCCCACTTTCACTCTCTTCTCCATCACTTCCAACAGTATATCCTCTTTCTCAAAGCCCACCTCCACCCCTTTCAGACTCAAGAACTTCACCAATACTGCTCTCTTTACCTTCTGAACTTGCCCATATAGGGCTATCCACTCAGGAAGATAGTGTCATCCTTGTGCAGGGGCCATGCTAATCTTCTCTATATCATTCTAATTTTTTCAAGTATTAGTGATCCCGAAGAACTTGATGCTCTCTTTACCTTCTGAGTCAAAAGCCTCAGAATCATCCTCTCTATCACTGCCAAGCCTCAGAAATACAATATGATAGCAAATTCTGATCTCAATTTCTTGAATAATAGTACTGCCACCAGGACTATTATACTATCTGCCAGATCTCTGGACCTCATACCCACCCTTCATCCAGATTTACCATCAGTTATTATATCTGGATTTTTTTCTAGATTAGCAGTCTTCTTGTTATCAGCAGTCTCACTACCCTCAGCTACTTTTTTTTTTTTTT
>RBNI01001030.1:0-24931 GCA_003990745.1 Jimgerdemannia flammicorona | reverse complement strand
AAAAAAGGCATCACAATCTCTTGTTTATCTAGGGTCGGAAAAGAGCCATGCATAGTGAGTCACGGCATGGCATGGACGGATGGAGGGGTTTCAGAGGTCTAAGAGGTCTAGTGGTAGCGTCGCACTGATCGAGATGATCTCCCCTGCAGCCATTGGTCCGTGAGATCACTGATATTGTTTTGGCACGTGACCAGCGCGAAACAGTATTTAGTCCTCCCTCCACCCCTTTCTCTCCTTTCTCCCTCTGCCCCACTCGAAGCAAAATGTGTGGAATCTTTGCAGTTTACAACTACCAGGGCGACATTAACGCGTTCCGCCAACGTGCGCTGTTTCTGTCAAAAAAGTAGGTTTATTTTCCCCAACCCCAGTATTCAGCAAATTCTAGTCGCGGAGCACAAGTTTACGTTCCGTTCAACGCGTGGAATCGGCATTCTAGGATCAGGCATCGTGGTCCTGACTGGAGTGGTTGTATAGTAGCTGACAACTCCATACTGTCTCATGAACGCTTGGCCATCGTCGGAGTTGGTAAGTATCAGAATATTTTGGATGGGACGAGGCTGCAGTAATATCGGCCGCAGTCATACTGGCCGCAGTCATAACGGCCGCAGTCATACCGACTAGAAGTTCCAATGTGCGATTTATATTCTGGAAGTACACTCTATCCAATGGACGTGGAGAGGCGTGTGCATCGATTCGGGCAAGACACTAAGATCGAGCGCACAACCGGGTTCTGTTACCGTTTACCTTTTCCCTCGCACTAACAAACGACAAACCAATGACTTGCAGGCTCGGGCGCGCAACCCCTCACCAACGAGGACGGTACCTTGGTTTTGTCCGTCAACGGTGAGATCTACAATCACAAGCACCTGCGCAACAACCTCAAACATGATTACAATTTCAAAACCCATTCGGATTGCGAGGTGATATTGTATTTGGTGGGTAGGACACGATTGATATAGGGTCCCCCCTGTTTTCTTCTTTGTTGATATAAGAATGATCTAGCTTATATGAATAAGCTGATTTTCCCAAGTTCCAAAAAAAAATAATCATGTCTAGGGCGCACTATTATTGTGATACTATTCGTGTCATTTTACTAATCATTCTCCTGCATGCGATGCCCCTATGTTTATCGCTTGTTAGTATGAAGAGCATGGCGCTGACTTTATCAACCTCCTTGACGGTATGTTTTCCTTCGTCCTACTCGACACCAAACGCAACCGCGTCATCGCCGCGCGCGACGCCATCGGCATCACCACCCTTTACTACGGCTGGACGTCTACCTCGCCCGAGACGGTCTACTTCGCGTCAGAGTTAAAAGCCCTCAACGAGGAATGCGACAAGATCCTCTCCTTCCCCCCGGGACACGTCTACGATTCGGATTCGGCTGAGCCGAAGACGAGAAGGTGGTTCGAGCCGACCTGGTGGGACGAATCCAGGATTCCTACCGCTGATGTTGATTACAAGCATCTCCGCGAGAGCCTCGAAAGGGCTGTGCGCAAGAGGCTCATGTCCGAGGTGCCTTATGGGGTTCTGCTCAGTGGTGGGCTGGATTCGAGTTTAATTGCCTCAATTGCGGCGAGAGAGACGGAAAAGATAGCGCAAGAGCTGAAGAAAAAGCTACAGAACGGTAACGGAAACGGAAGCCCAGATGAAGATGACCTAATCGATGAGAGTACGTGTTTTGGTATTGCTTCTCTTTTTCGTCATGCACTGCAATTTGAAGCGTAGATGACACTTGTAGCATAAACCTAAGTGGTCATTGTAATGACGAGGTTTCGAATTCAACCATTCTTACCTCGACGGCTCTCTTTTTTTCATGCAATAGGCGCTCCCGCTTCCTGGCCGCGTCTTCATTCGTTTTCGGTCGGCCTTCCCGGCTCTCCCGATCTTTTAGCCGCCCGCGAAGTTGCCAAGCACCTCCGCACCATCCACCACGAATATACGTTTACGGTGCAAGAAGGCCTTGATGCCGTCGCCGATGTGGTGCACCATCTCGAAACCTACGATGTTACAACCATCCGCGCATCTACACCTATGTACCTCCTTTCGCGCAAGATCAAAGCCATGGGCGTCAAGATGGTGTTGTCTGGCGAAGGTGCTGATGAGATATTGGGCGGATATCTCTATTTCCACTATGCGCCTACCCCTGAGGAGCTCCACAAGGAGACGGTCTCCCGCGTCAAGAATCTACATACCTCCGATTGCCTTCGTGCCAACAAGTCCACCATGGCGTGGGGCTTGGAGGCGCGCGTTCCGTTCCTTGACAAAGCTTTCCTGGAGGTCGCGATGAACATTGACCCCAGATTGAAAATGTCCCACAAGGGGCGGATCGAGAAGTACGTTCTCCGCAAGGCCTTTGATACGTCGGACGACCCGTCGGCGCGCCCCTACCTTCCGGACAAAGTCCTGTGGCGCCAGAAGGAGCAGTTCTCGGACGGCGTTGGTTATTCGTGGATCGATTCACTCAAGTCTTCAAGCTTACAAGTCGTCAGCGATGCCAAATTCGAGAAGGCAGCCGAGCGGTGGCCATTAGATACCCCGTTGACGAAGGAGGCGTATTGGTACCGTGAAATCTTTGAGCAGTGGTTCCCGCAGAATGCTTGTACCGAGAGCGTTGTGAGGTGGATTCCGAGAGAGGACTGGGGTAAGTCTAAATCATTGTCCTATCGTTATTTGAGACACTTTGTTAATTTATTCACCGTGCCTTGCGATGGTTTTTGGAGATCATTAGCGTGTGAGCTCTTTGAGTGTGGCCAGATATTATTGCCCCTAGTTTGACTTCGGACACGCGACAATTTGTCCATACATTACAGGTTGCTCCTCCGATCCATCGGGCCGTGCACAGAAGATCCATGAGGCTGCGTACGAAAAGCCGGCTGAGCAATAATCCGAGCGAGCGACATCAACGTTCCTTTGGTTGCGTGCACATAGAAAAGTATCGGGCAAGATCTTGAGGTCTTTTTTATTTTATTTATTTTTATTTTATTTTTTATTTTATTTATTTCATTCAATATTATTGAGTTTTGATTTCATCTGTATATCCAGATAAAGAATTTATTGCATGTAAATGATCAGTGCCACAGATATATATAAAATCCCGCCTTCCCATCCTTTACAAATGTGTGGCAAAAGCGGCAAAAATGTTCCAACCATCAGTCCATTTGAAATCTAACCTTTCTATTTTCTATACAAAAAGAAAATCATGTTCCACTGGTCATTCACCAAAACTACTGTTGCGCATCACCTCGCCGAGGTATTGTTTAATTTTCTCGGACATCGCTTCGTCTGCCAAGGGAAACCCCAAGAATTATTGTAAATTTAGCGACCCTCTTTCTTGAAGGCCGGAATATATAAAATACGTGTTGATTCAAACAAAATCACATTGAGGCGATACATACTTTCACAACATTCCCGCAATGCAGTTTCCATTTTGTCCGAGATTTTTGGCATATAAAAGAGAAATTCCAATGCGGTCAGTTGGAGATCTTCGGTGAGAGACAGGAAGGGGCCGAATAAGGGACCTTACACAAAGCAATCAAAAAGCGAGTTAGAAATCAAGAATTAGATGGGCGAAGTAAATAACGTCACATTGAAATAAATGCTGTACCTTTGTTGGGTACATTTACGTAATAGAATGGAATCATGCTTTTCTCCAACGTGTCGAACACCTGGAGAATACAATCTGGTTCGTCAACAATGAAGAAAAGTAATTCCGTATAAAACTACCAGCAAATATACTCACCTCGTCCTCGAAAACGCTTCTTGCCTGCCTTTTTGCAATATCGCACAACGTTTCCAATATTACCTGTAAATGAATTGGAAATAAAGTAAACATATGCGTTCGTAGTGTGGCTCTGGGGTTCCTTGTGAGATAACTTGGAAGATGCATATATGAATGCCGAAACCCTACCCGACTCGTCTCCATGCTTCCGGCCTTGAGTTCCCACAATAACTTAGGTAACCCCAACACCCATGCCTGCAATAATTTGGCAAACCTCGAGAACACACGGATGCGGAAGAGGCCTGTATATTGCGGGTCTGTTTGAATCTGAGACGGTTGATGAACAGAAATCGAGAACAATCCATTGATATTAGAAAAAATTGTGTGGTGCAGGGGGTTTGTCGCGACATGAAATTATGAATATTGCACGCAGTTACCATATATATTTGGATGATGAATTCCAGAGATATACGCTTTGTGGCAGAGTGCGCGTGAGATTTCTTAAAATAACCAAGCAATGCCTAAGAAATGCACGAAACTATTAGTGAAGTCCCTCCAACCTTCTAAGTCGGACATTTCACAGCTAGGATTTCACAGCTAGGAACGAACGACATACCTCAAACACCCATTCCTGCTTCTCCTCTCCCAGACAATTCAACAAGCCCCACAATGTCGGCAACAAAGCCGCCAAATGCTCAGGTTTAAAATCTGTGGTCGACGTCGTCATGAGGGGATTCGAAAGCCGAGGCTTCTTAGCCACAGATTGAGCGGGGTTCTATCAAAATGTTTGAGATACGGACCGAGTCATCAATTATTTTCCAATCATTCGATTTTAAAGCGAAACTCCTTCCTAAACAACAACATACCTCCCATCCGAGCACGGCCAACACATACTCCACGACCCTCTCCACCCACGCAGGGGTCTTGCCCTCCCCGCCTTCTACATCCTCGACCGACCTCGTCTTCCTCCGCCTCTTTCCGGCCTTGTGGACTATGGCGGGCACGATCGTGGGCTGCTCAGACGGTGCGTTACGGCTTTTGACGTCGGAGGTGGACGACAAGGTGGTTGCCAGGAGGAATAGGGAGGTGAGCTCGCAGAAGAGAATGCTCATGTCTTGGAGGATGGATTCGACCTGATGGAATAAGGCATTTTCCCCAGAGTGGAGGGATATTTTTCCACAATTATTATAGTGAGAGCACATCCAACAATTAATAACAGTATTGCGCGAAAGCCAACATCTTACCCTGGCATCGCGCATCCCAAATGTATCGCTTCCGAAAGGGAAGTAAATCATGAAGTGTCTCAGTAACTGTTGCAAATGCGAATCGATCCACGTTTGATCTACCTATATTTCGGGGAAAGAGATGATATTATGAGATTCCAAATAGAGTACGAACGGAATACAAGGTTGGCACAAAAACAAACAAAGATAGCACGGTATTCATACCGCACCAGCCGATCCGCTCAGCGTCGCTCTCCACAGCACCGCCATGACCTTCAGCACGAGATGCACGGTTTGAAGCCCCGACGTGAACAGCACTGATCCCGACGCGGAAAACACTGTTGGGGCGGTGTCCAACCAGGTAGCGAGCAAGACCGGTTGAAGCGTGTTGATTATGCCCTAGAAGATCGCGACAAAGAGTATTTATTACAAACAACACCTTCCCAAAGTCGTCAAGAGAGCAATCCAAATAGATGCCAACCTTCACCTCAAGCATACGCCCCCCGACGTCCGGTTTGTCCGCCTCTTCGTCCGCCGCTTCCTTGTCACCCTTTGCGCCGACGGCGATGTCCGATTTCCGCTTTTCGTCCGTCCCCGTTGACCCGAACAGGCTGAGATGGGAGTAGACAGGGACCGAAGAGAACGATGCGGGTGACAGGTATGGTAAAAAGGATGCGCACATGGCGTGGGGTAGTAGCGTGGTGGTCTGTGAAGTGGGCGGTCATAACAAGGTTCGGATATCATATTTACATGAAAATAGTTACTTGGCCCATATAAAGAAATATACCTTGCCATACTCGTTCCACTCCACCAGATCATGCCGCCTCTTGACACCATCCTTTCTATACTTGTTAGAGAAGATTCGTCGCGCATGGCGGCTCGACAAAAAATTCTGGAAGAACCAGTATCTATAAGCGAATGCAAGGTTCACAAATAAAATCTGAGCGAATCGAGTCTTTGAAAGCAACAGAAAATACCCGACAAAGACGCGTGCTCACGGATCGTCCGAACTTTCCGAAAGTCCGGCATCTAGGAATTTGTACAGGCTACTGAGCACGACCAGTTTCGTCTATTGGATTATACGAAACGGGACTGAGTTCAAAAAGAAAAACACATAGTATCATAAATCAGCACAGACGGCAGCGGTGAAAACTTGGGTTTATGGAACTAACCTTTTCCGATCCGCGATTACTGCGCTGGTTTGCAAACATAGTGGAACTTGAGGAGGCAGAAGATTCCAACCCACTCCCCTTGGAGATGTTGGCAGCGTTCGAGTTCACATCCAAAAGGCTTGTGTAATTACCCAGAACCTGCGACCGGTCGTTAGATGATTCCAACCCACTCTCTCTTTACACCTAGTTTTCGATCGCACTGATTCCGTACCTTCTTCCAAAATCGCCCGACAACAACTTCCGGTGCGACATCAATCCACAGGTCCATGAATTTGATTGCGTCTGACCGGATGTCCTCTTGGATGTGGGTGATGGCGGAGCAAGTATATATAATGAGGAGAGGTAGGAAGGGTTGCAGATCTGACTGTTGGAAGGTAGAATGGATGGGGATTCATTGTTTGTCTTTACGGGTGCCCATAGGCCAGTCAAGTACAACTGTAGTGTACCTTGTTTAAGGCCGCCAAGTACTCCTTAAGGAATGATAATAAAGCCTTGCGTACATCTCCGTCCTGCAGGACAGGCCATAGTGTTGAGATGTGAATTTGCCCAAACACTGCGAAGTCAAATCCCCCATAAAACAAAGAGAAACAGTACACCTAGCTCTTACATCGTCGATAAGCAAGCGGACAATCGAGTTAACTATGGTGCTGAGAGATGAGGGTAATATAGCCGGATACCGATTGAAAAGGTCCCGCAGACCTTGAATTGCATCTGGAAAGCACGAGAATGGGTTAAAACGAATTGATCACTTATATCAGGCAGTCTCAAACAAGATCAGAATCAGAAGGGCAACCGGAGACTATTGCGATCAACCTTTTCGAGATCCAGCGTTATAATGTCGAAGTTGCGCCACAAGGTCACTTAACGTGAGGTTTCGAGCGTTGGTGAGCTGGTTTGATTTGTCCTCGTTAATGCTTTGGTTTGGGAGGCTGATGGCTACAAGCATGCAGATCGTTAATGGATTGAATTTCATTCATGGCAATACTTCCAGCTTATTATGTTGATCTGGGAAATTACCTTTGGATTTGAACGAGGTGTCCGTGAAGTTGTCTGCGACGGCCTTCTTCTTGCCGACCTTTAGCTTCGGTTTCTGTTGAGTTGAAGAGAATGTGTTAGAAGTGAGTGTATGTGTGTAACGTAGATCGTAGTAGCGTACCTTGAAGTCCTCCTCCTTCTGCCTCTTGCGACTCTTGGGACCCATTGTTCAACTGTGTCAGTGTGTGTTTACCAGTTCGATTTTCTTGCAACTCGAAGGAAAGCACGTCACAAACATCCCAAATATGGCCATAGGCCATTAAATTTGCACTGTTTAGGCCACTGGTATAACTATTTACTATAGAAAATCAACCAATGTAGATATTAATATTAATAGTATTAATATATAGAAAATAATCAAATAAATATCTCACTCTTATCTCAGTAAATAATATTTTCAGTATCTAATGTATATAAACAGTAAAGCAAGTATTGAACAAGAGCTAAGATAAATAAATTAGTATCAATATTATCAACTCATGTAGAGCGAGAGCGCGACATGTGAATTTTTTGTGACGTCGCATGGATTAGAGCCATAAAACTATAGAGCCGCCTCGCACGGCTTCACCCGAACAACCATGGCGTCCAAGTTCAGGATCAACTCAACACTCTCTCGTTTGCGTCTTTCCCGTCCGACGCTCCTCTTTTCCACCTCCCGCGCCGCTCTTTCGCTTCCTCGTCGCCCGTGCCAGAATGCCCTCACAAACCTCCCTCTCCGCCCGTCACGGCTCCTCTCCACTACCCCAGCACGTCCCCTCGCCGCTGTGACTGACGACCACAGCAAAGACTCGCCCGCGGTTGTTGAAAGGTTTGTAGACCAGGTGGATGTCGTTATCGTAGGTGCCGGGCCTGCTGGTCTGTCGGCTGCGATCCGTTTAAAGCAACTGGCAAACGACGAGGGGAAGGAGCTGAGGGTCATGATTGTCGAGAAGGCGGGTGAACTAGGTGAGTATCTTGATGAACTTCTGTGGTGGTCAATTGGATAACCGATCTCAATGCAAACATATTACTGTTGATGAATAATGCGACATTCTTGCCGGCTCGCTTGATTGAAATGATTGACCAGGCGCACACACGCTTTCAGGCGCTGTCATAGAACCTCGCGCTCTTAATGAATTGATCCCTGATTGGAAGGAAAAGGGTGTAAGTATGCCTATCCCATTGACTGGATCTCTCGCTGCTCGAAGGACTGTCTACCCCGTTCTGTGTGTTTTTTTTTTTTTTACGCTGTTTGCACATGGGGCAATTGATCATCCTGTAGCGAAAAATGAACTGTTCTGAAATGCATGATTGTGGAAACAAGGGCCAAAAAATTGACATCCTCTAGAATCGCCATTGATTCGCTTAACCACGAATTGCGTTTCCCGCTTGTTTCACCCATAGGCTCCCCTTAACCAGCCAGTTTTGCACGATCAAATGAAGTGGCTCACGCCAAAGTACGTCTTCCCGTTCCCGCATCCGCCACAAATGTCCAACCGCGGCAATTACATTATCTCCCTCAACGAGTTTGTCAAGTGGCTTGGTGCCCAGGCCGAGGAGGCTGGTGTTGAGATCTACCCGGGCTTCGCGGCATCTGAGGTTCTCTACGCTGAGGATGGAAGTGTCAAGGGAATCGCGACGAATGATGTCGGGTTGGACAAGAATTTTAAGCAAAAGGTTTGTTCAAGATCATATGTGGAATGCCTGATCTTGGGGTTACATATATATATATATACTGTAATTACGCATTCATCCACACTGTTCACCTCTATGGCGCCGTTGCAGGAGAGCTTTGAGCCTGGAATGGAAATCCACGCGCGGGTTACCCTCTTCGGTGAAGGCTGCCATGGCTCCCTTTCCAAGACTTTGTTTCGCAAGTTCAACCTGCGCGAGAACTCGGAACCCCAGAAGTACGGTATTGGGATAAAGGAGGTATGGGAGGTGTCGCCCGAGAAGCATCAACCGGGACTCGTGACCCATACCTTGGGCTGGCCACTCGATAACCACACTTATGGCGGGAGCTTCATCTACCACTTCGAACCGGAGAAGCATTTCGTAGCGGTTGGATTTGTGGTCGGGCTGGATTACCAGAATCCATACTTGAGCCCGTATCGGGAGTTCCAGGTAAGCTTGGATCGGCGGTCATGGGTTTGATAAGGGCGGCGAATAGATATCCCTTTAGTATTATTATCGACATTCTACTTGCTCTCCAAACTAGCGCTTCAAACACCACCCCTTCATCTCCAATCTCCTCGAAGGCGGTAAATGCATCTCCTACGGTGCTCGCGCCATCAACGAAGGTGGATACCAATCCATCCCGAAGCTCTACTTTCCTGGCGGTGCCCTCATCGGCTGCTCTGCCGGTTTCCTCAACGTCCCCAAGATCAAAGGCACCCATACTGCCATGAAATCAGGGATGATCGCTGCCGAAGCAGCGTATGATGCGCTGTTCCCAGACGCCGTCGACGCGCCTGACGTTAAACCAGAGCCGGGACCCGTTCTGTTGAAGTCTTATGAAGAGAATCTACGGAAGAGCTGGGTGAACGAAGAGCTGTACGCTATTCGGAACGTACTGCCGAGCTTCCATGGGCCTTTGGGACGGTTGGGCGGAATTGCATATTCAGGGCTGGATACCATGATTTTGGGCGGAAAGGTCCCCTGGACGTTCAAGCACAAGAAGGAAGACTGGGCGACATTGAAGCCTGCCAGGTATGTTATTCTCTATCCCTCATTCTATCCGTTTTCGAATACTTTCCGCTCAACTCTCCATACGAAACCTAACCCTAACGCGTTTTCATGCCGCTAACGCTATTATTGGTCAATCAAATATTAGTCAATGTAAACGCATCGAGTATCCTAAGCCCGACGGCAAGTTCTCGTTCGAACTCCTCGAGTCCGTCTCCCGCTCTGGTACCAATCACGCGGAAAACCAGCCTGTGCATCTGCGCCTTCGTGACAAGAGCATTCCCGTTGAGCGCAACCTGCGTGTATTCGACGGACCCGAGGCTAGGTTCTGTCCTGGTGCGTAATAACAGTCTTCACCGTTTTCTTTTTTACGGACCATCAATCAAACAAAAGCATCAAACTTATGGAAAGAAAATGGATTCCCTTCCATCCCTTTTATTCTCCAACTGTGCTACCCTTAGCTGGAGTCTATGAATACGTGGAAGATGAGGCCCGCCCGGGCGAGCAGCGGCTGCAGATCAACTCGCAGAACTGCGTGCACTGCAAGACGTGTGATATCAAGGATCCCTCACAAAACATCGACTGGGTCGTGCCCGAAGGCGGCGGTGGCCCGCAATACGTCTGGACGTAGAGTAAGATCTTAGTTGGCGATGGGTCTGTGAAAAGAAGACCCGTAGGTAGATTTAGAAAATCTGAGTTGTTTGGAATCATCAACTTGTATACTTTATCCTCGGCGAGGGCGGTTTTTATCGTAAAAGGCGATTGCTGCCTGATTTTCGCTGTCTTGCCGATCGTATTCTGGGCAAACAATCCTGGCCTATCGTTGGTCACCTTTTTAAACAAAGATGACACAACCGAACCAAATCAAAACTTCGGCTGGACTTCGGGAATATGTTTTTGCATGCGAAAGACAACTCGACAATACGCGACTGATATCAAGCTAGGCATATACGTCTGTGATACATGTTGTTTCACGTGTACATGGCGCGGGGGCTTTTTAAGCCCATGTTCGCTACAGTTAACTACTGGAGGCGTTCGCTATGAATATAAGACGAGGCGGTCTATGGAGGTAGAAATCTCACGAATGATGCGGGAGAGAGAGAGAAGGGGAGGGGCGTGAAATGTTCATTCGATTAAACCGAGAAGGAGCGGGATGAATTCCCGGATGTTGAGTTAAAGATGCGGTGACGAGGTTCCATGAAGCCAGCGGTCGTGATTACGATTGTTCCGATGATGGGCCGCTTGCGAAGTAGACGGCCTTCGGATCGAGCGAGAGGCCTGTCACAGGATCGATATTCTGCGAGGACCAATTAACAGAGTTGTATCCATTAGTAATGAAGATAATGTGCAATATCTATTTTTTAACCCCTGTTGCTATTCCATAACATTCTCGCCAATTGAAAAGCGATCGTCTACTCAGTCACCCACGTACCCATGAAAAAAAAAAAAAAAAAAAAAATGGACGGCTTACATTCTTCTTCAGCAACTGGTCCTGCCTGATCAGCCTTGCCTCGTCAAACGATACCCCGCGCCTCTTCATGATCCGCTTAATTTCATCGGTGTCGGACAGGCCGGGCCTGGTGTCGCCGTCCTCAAGGTTCTGGTTCAGGTCGAACGTGGACGAAGTCAATCCGTCTTCGATGTCTTGCTCGAAGGAGCCGGTGTTGAAGAATGGCAGGCGACGGTAACCAAGAGCCTTGTTCACGAGATCGGCGATGCGCTGGCGGAAGAGGACCACAACTGGATGGGAATAGGTAGTTCCGGGAGTGTTGGTCAATTGGGTCACTGCGAGTACGGGAAACTAGGCCAAATATAGCGGCGGAACTTACGCAGAAGTAGGACGAGAATAATGACTATGAGCCAGGACAGTGTTTGCATTGTTGGTATTGTAAAAGAGTGGAGGTGAGGTTGTTCCGATGAAATGAAAAGGGGGGCTCCGCAGCCCAAGATATTTTTGGGCAGAGAGAATGTTTGGAACGGTCACATGACGGGCTCCAGGGTAAACGGGGTTTTAAATTATTATTACAAAGAATCTGATACAATTGCCCTTCGCTTCGTCTCAAGCAAGCTTAACACTCCATTAAGACTTCACTTTGCCCTCCAAAAAGTCCTTGGCCTCATTGATCTTGCTCGCTAAATATGGTGACCCACCGCGATCCGGATGATTAAGAAGCATGATGCGACGATGCGCTTCCTTCAGCTTGTCTTTTGTTATTCCAGACTCACTGCATAAATTTCCGCGCAAGATAGGTGAAGGAAAAGTTTGGCATTAGTCGACAGGAATCTCGCAACCGAGTGCACACATCATCAGCGCGCTGTCGAATGGGTAAAACCTTTTGCTCAGCAAACATACCGAAGCCCAAATATGAGAGCTGCCTCACGTTTGTTCATTTTGGGATCGAACCCACCCTTGGAGTACTTTTCCAAGCGCATGCGCGAAGGAGCCTTCGGCAACTTCTGGTACTCTTGGAAGGCCTTGATTGCTATCCTGCCGCCTGTTGCAGCGGCGGCGATTCCAAGGCCTATTAGAATTGCGGTAGCCTTCGGAAAAAAGAAGGTCAGGGTGTTTAATAGTAAAGTAAATGAGAAATAAATGAGTGGTTAAAGTAAGGTGTGGACTGTCAGTACTCACCATTGACGAGTCTTTTCTGCATAATAGCGAACTTGGAGCTTTTTATTGCTATGCAAGCAGTCCTGTCACGTGCTAATAGGTTTGTCAACAAACCGACTCGCCACTCGCCACATCTTCCTTCACAAGCGATGGATCTCCTGACTAGTTATGTCTCTGACTCGGACGATGAAACACTCCACGATGCTCCAGTAGTAGTAAAGCGTCCAACAGTTAACCTGACTCCCGATGTCGGAGAGGTGCGTCCGCACATACTTCACTCTGTTATCCTGTCGACAATGGCGTTTCCGACTACTCACCATTTATATACGCTTTCAGGATTCTTTAGTCTCAAATCGTCTATACACCGTCCCAACGGCCACAGAGATACCGGTCAATGTACCCTATACAGACATGATGCAACCCCTCGTTGGCCCCGAAAACCCATTCAATCAGCGCCGACTACTGCAGCAGAACGTCCTCACTGGCCACGTCGAGGAACAAGTATTGAACGAGTACGACTTCCGCATCCAGCAGCGCACCTTCACCACCTTTGGCTACGCCCGTGACCCTTCTAACCTCAACGGTCAGCTCGGCGCCGGCATTGCGGGTACAGGCTATGTCGGCGACGTCAACAAGGCCATCCAGTTCAACGGCGCCACTATCCATGACTCCCTCCCCAAGTCGCTGCGGCCCAACAACGGCGTCCAGAAGAAGCGTCTTCCCAGGGGCGACTCCTCCGTTCTTGAGGGAGATAACACCTACCTTGGGCCCTGGGCCGGCTACAAGGACGAGAAGATAGGCGTGCCTGTCGGGCCCTCCGAGGAGGAGGTCGCGCGCGCAAATGCCGCGTCCTCCGCCGCGGCGGAAGCGGGCGAGAAGGGCAAGCCCAAGGAGATCGTTGTCGGAAAGGAGACCTCCATCTTTCACGGGAAGAGCGAGACGGATTACCAGGGCAGGACGTACATCTCAGTGCCCCAGGATCTGGACGTCAATCTGTTCGCAGAGCCAGGGAGCCAGGAGTGCTTCATACCAAAACGATGTGTGCATACGTGGAGCGGGCATACAAAGGGCGTGTCGGCGATACGATTCTTCCCTGGTAGCGCGCATTTGTTGTTGAGTGCGGGAATGGACAACAAAGTGAAGGTAATGTAATTCATTGAGCTCTTTGTCGGAAATTGATTGTATGGTACCACGGGCATTGGGAAGAATTTACTCGCTATCGGCGAAACGTAGTATTTCATATCAATGGAGTTTCTCATGGTCTTTTGAATGCTGATCCTGATCTTCTCGTATCACAGATCTGGGATGTCTACCATGATCGTAGATGTCTCCGGACATTCCTCGGTCACAACAAAGCCGTCCGTGACATCACGTTCAGTAACGACGGTCGGCGGTTCTTGAGCGCGAGTTACGATAAGTATGTGAAACTTTGGGACACGGAAACAGGTATGTGATTGTCATTCTGATGCGGGAAGGATGGTGCATCAGATCTGGTGCTCGATTTGTAGAGACGGAAAATTATCGTGGTCTCACCGTGGTCGATTTTACCTTCAATTTTCGGTTCCAGGTCAGTGCATCAAATCCTTTACCACTGGCAAGATTCCATATTGTGTGAAATTCAATCCAGAGGAGGACAAGCAGCACATTTTCTTGGCGGGATGCTCGGATAAGAAAGTTGTGCAGGTATAGATCTGTTGCCACTGATTGGTTCCTGTACCTTCGGTTTCCTCTAATTCAAAAGAACCCCTGTTATTAGCACACGTATATGCCCTTTTGCACATATGATACATCGCTTCTTACCCAATATTGTAATCGACACCCTGTAATCTAGTTTGACATCAATACGGGCGAGATCACACAAGAGTACGACCAACATTTGGGCGCCGTCAACACCATCACCTTTGTCGACGACAACAGGCGCTTCGTTACCACCTCAGACGATAAAACGTTGCGTGCGTGGGAGTACGATATTCCTGTCGTCATCAAGTATATCGCCGAGCCAGATATGCACTCGATGCCCGCCGTGTCCTTGCACCCGAATCGTATGTTACCATAACTTTCTCCTGCTTGGGATTTTTGAAGGATATTTTGCGCCCAAATATTGCTATCGGCGAGGCATTTCTTGCCATCTCTTTCCCCAGAACAATAACCGACTTTCCTATGATTCCACAGGCAAATGGCTCGCTTGTCAATCGCTCGACAACCAGATCGTTGTCTACGGCTCGAAAGATCGGTTCCGGATGCACCGTAAGAAGCGCTTCACCGGCCATCTCATTGCCGGATACGCGTGCCAACCCAACTTCTCGCCCGACGGCCGGTTCATCATGTCGGGGGATAGCGAGGGAAATATGTGGTTTTGGGATTGGAAGAGCTGCAAGGTGCTAAAGTGAGTGTTGATAATAGGTTCTCTGGGGCCTGTTTTGCAGGGAACCGCTTGATGGACTTCTGGAAATATTACCTCAATTCGACCGCGATTGACTGATCAACCATGCTAATTCCCTTGGTCACAATCAGGAAATTCAAGGCTCACGACGGCGTTACGATCGGTTGCGAGTGGAACCCGCACGAGTCATCCAAGGTCGCGTCGTGTAGTTGGGACGGGACGATCAAGTATTGGGATTAGGGAGGGGTGGGTGTGATAGATGTGGTTACCGGAATGTTTATCGAATGTTGTGGTGCGGGTCTGGCATTTTGCGCCTCTGTTTTTGTGACTATATTTCCTGGCGTGAGTCCGCAAAAACTTGATAGCCAAAAAAACAAAAAGTCAGTTTGTAAATAGAAACGCAAGAACGTGAAGAATAATATATGGGGCGTGCTGCAGCAAAACCAGACAAAGTGAACATGTGACGTCACTTGAAGATTTTTATTTTTGCTCGTAACTCGTTGCTTTCAAAAACATTTATTGAGAGAAATTTTTTTGACGCGAGTTCGCTGGGAGCCATTCGAAGGTAAAGGTGTTGTCTGATCAAAACTCAGCTAACGCCAAGCTTGCTCAACTCCTTTCTGATAAACGATCTGGTGAGATCTTTGTCATGGGATGTTTGGCATGGATTTCGAATCAGACATAGGCAAAGGCCTCTCTTCCACTGGTTCATCGAATAATGGCGAAGTCAGTGGTGAAGTTGACTTGTGGCATGTAGTCTACTGGTTGTGAAAAATCAAGTAGCTAAAGAATCGTCTCGCCTTTTGTGACATGTGGCTTTCTCGAATCTAACTAACCTTTTTGATCTATATAAGTGAGTGGCATGGAGTAAACAATGCTCAATCTGAAACTTTTTTTGAGCACACAACAATTTTGCTAAATGATAAACTCCCATGAAAATGGAAACATTCTGTCTGAGGATAGGCAACCATCATACATAAAGTCAAATAATATAATAATATTTGCTTTGTAAAAATTAATCCTACTCAGCTCATTGTATATATTGTAGGAACTTTGCTCATTCATATATATATATATATATATTTTATAGTCACTTGGACTCTACCATTTATTACTATCTAATCAATATAAATACATACTCCCTCCCACTACTCAATCCCCCTAGGGGGCCCCCTCTCTATATCTTTGTGCTTAAATACTATTTTACTATCTACTACTCTAACTCTTCTCCCACTCTGTCTATAAATTTTCTCTATCAAGCAATATCTCTAACTATCCTGCAAACCTCATCTCAGCCACCAGCCTGTCAAGACACTCTCTATCAACCCTTTCCATACACTAGCTACTCTCTCAACTCCAAATACCTTCTTTCCTCAAAAATAAATAATCAGTAATTTACTAGCCCCACCCATATAGCCAAAGCCCAGCCTAGAGTAAGCTACTTCTTACCAATCCCTCTTACCAATCTATCTCTCAGATCTTTCTATTGATCTCTCTCACCATTCTCCCTCCTTGCAACACTTAAATGATTTCTAACTATTAACCAAAAGTCACTAAATACCTTACACTCTCTTAGCCAATATTCTGGTATCTGCACAAAACCCCCTTTCTATTCTACATTATAACACTCCTTATAGTCAAAGTTACCTCTCTCTACCAGATGGCCTGAATAAAAGTTGAGTATGATATTTCTCTATAGTATATGTCACCATATTATTTAGATGGTATCTATTGCTATATCTCTGCCCTTCAGGTCCAGACCCCATTATAATTCCACTCCTTATCAATATCTGCTACCTGCCATCTGCTAGGCCAAACATCCTATTCCAATCTCTACTGGTACTTAACTCTATTGTCAATATCAAAGTCAATTAGGGAGGTACTCCTCAATAGTATTTAATCTCACCTTCATATTATCAGGCCCCAAGGTATCTCTCCTTCAGCTCCCTGCTAGCATATACTGATATGGTATGTTCCATCAACTACTCTCTACCAGAATCCCCTATACTGCATGTGCTCACTGTTCAGAAGCTCAACTATGGATAGTAGATCTCCTGTAAAGCCTCTTATTAAGAACCTTCTCTCCTAGATCTTCTTCAATAGAGGAACCCAACTACCACCCCTCAGTTCTACTGTTCTCTTCAGTCATCATGTCCACAAATAATGTAGCCTCTTCAGGAAGTCAACCAGCCCTAGGCCTCCTCTAGTCACTGGCAACAATAAGATTTTCCAACTAATCTGTCTCCTCCTTCCAGCTCAGATCTAATCTTTGGCTATCTTCAATAACTTCTTCACTACCTAGACTGAAAAATCCAGATAATATACCAAATACCACAGCTTGAACAGCCAGTAGACATTCAAAATTAAAACACATTCTGCCAAAGACAAGTAGTAGCCTCTCTAACTTTATAGAGTCTCTCTCCAGATAGCCATCTACTACTCCTACTAAGTTTATAGTAAGACTGACTTATATACTGAAAGATAGATGCCCAAGTACCTCACAGCTTCACTAGTAGAGACAATTGTTTCAATGATATCTCCTTCTATCAGACTATTGCCCAATACTATCATTTTATACTTATATTAGTTGAGCTTTGCCCCAGAGTATGCCTCATACCACTCTATTATTTTCTAGAGTTTTTTGACATCAGCAACTGATCTTAGGCCAACTACCATATCATCTACAAATGCCTCTACTTTTTATACAATTTCAAATACTGAGAGCTCTACTATCTTCTATCAAATCCTATCTATCAAAGACTCTAAAGATAAAGTATACAGAATAGAAGACAGCAGGTCTCTCTGGAGGGATGCCCCTATAGAGGAAAAGCCACCCCTCAATATCCATTATATATGAGTGCCACTCTACTCTCTTTTAGTAGGCTGATCATCACTACTCAGAACTACTGAGGAACATCAATTCTATCTAACACCTTTACTAACTAGATTCACTGAACATAATTATAAGCTTTCTTCTGATCCAAGAAGACCAATCTCCCATCTAGTTCATATGCTCAAGTCTCTTCAATGATATTATATATCTAAGCTATGTCATCTCTAATAAGCTGGCCCCCTACAAATTCTCACTATTTCTCATCTAAGACTTATTATACCACCTTCTACAGTCTCACCACCACTATCTTAGTGACCAACTTTCTATCTATATCTAGAAGCATAATAGGCTGCCAATTCTTTCAGTCCTCTCTACTACTCTTCTCCTTATAAAGCAGTACCACCAGCCCCAGATCTTACTTACTCACCCACCTTCTCAACTATAGTATCAAGTCATACAGTACTATTATCTCTCCCAGTACCCCAGGACTTCCAGCATCTTCTTCCAAAAGTCCCAAAGCAGACCATTCTCTCTAAGTGCTATGCCCAGTATAGTCATGATAAGAACCTGGTGAATCTCTTCCTTCTGAATTAGTATCACCAAACTGTTCAACCTGTCTACTTATAGCAGGTGTCAATTCTCCAACATATATACAATAGTAGTAGCTTCAGCCCTACCCTCCTCCTTACTCCACAAATCACTTCATTTCTCTTTAAGTAAGCCCAAAATATTCTGTAAATCATGCACCAGTAGTCTATCTTAATTCAGTACCCCCTCTCATCTCTGCCTCACTCTCCTTACCTACAGGATTCTTGAAAGATATTTAGAGGATCTCTCCCTCTCCTCCATCCCCTGCTAGTATAATCAGACAATCTAACTCTATACCTATAACTTCTCCTCCTTCTTCAACATCTGTTATAACTCTGCAACCTCTAGCTTAGCCCATCTCAACTACTAGTCCTCTACTCTCTCTAGGGCCAAAAGACCCACTCAATCTTCCAAAAGCCAAACTAGTCTAACAGAAGCCTAGGCTACTCTCTTCCTTCTCTGCCTACCTGCCACCTTGTCTGCCTCCCTCCAATAAACCTTAGCAGTCTCCTTCAATCTTATCTACCAGATACCAATTAGAGTACCCTCTTATACCCAACTCTCTACTCTCTGTTAAATGTCCATAGCTCACTTATCTAACAATACCTTCTTAGCCAACAAAGATGAATTGAGACACTAATGTCCAGACCTATCTCCACTCCTCCTGAAATATCTCTGTCTCAATAGCTCCTAATGATCAGACTATAGATACCACTCAGCCTCTAGTGATTTTCAAATATCCAGACCCCAGCAATCTGCTGTCAGCACCCAGTCAATCCTCATCTCTAGGCCATTTGCCCAGTATATATATCTTTTCAGAATTCTCTTCCAGTGTCCACCAGAGAGCCCAGCCTTTCCACCTCCTCCTATAACTCCAAGCCCCTACTCTTACTCTCAGCTCTATCAGTCCTATTTACCAGTATATCCTGGACTATATTAAAGTCCCCTTCAAGAATATTCATTCTGGCCTCCACAAGGGCCCCACTTTTCTGAAGTCCTTTCACCCACTCCACCTACTCTTCCTATATAGCAGGACAGTAGTATAAACCCACTATAACCAGTTCTCAATTAGGCCAATACTACTCTCTCTGTACTAGCTGGTCCTCCCAGCTCTTCACCTCTCTTTGTCTCTTTGAACCAAGATCTCAACCTTGCCCTTTCACACTGTCTCACCTCTCTATTCCTTCATCTAATTCAGTCTATCTAAGTTATCTTCACATCTGACATCCTGTAACAGAAAGAGATCAGCCTCTAATCTCTTTATCTAAGTAAAAATATTACATCATTGCACTAATCTCCATAGTTCATTCATGTTCAAAGAAAAAATATTAGTTGTACTATTCATTAGAAGAAATGTTAAAAGTCAAGTACACTCTCTATAACTTCACATTCATCTCCTCCTGTGCTAAGTCCAAATTATGTTCAGCAGCCACCTCCTCCTCTTTAACCCTCTTAGTCTCCAATTTCACTAGTAGCTCTACTAGCTCTCTATCCTCCTTTTCCTTAAAGTTCTTATAATACTCCAGATAAGCTTCTTGCCAGAGCTACAATCCATGTCTCTCTGCCCACCAGAGGGCAGCCCTCTCTCTAGCAACCACTGTTAGCTCTGCCTCCTTACCTTATCAATCTCATATCCTTCTTCTTCCAAGAAAACTACAAGTACCTCTACCTTTAGAGCCTCTATTACTCCATTGCCTTACAAGATCTATACTTATTGGTCATCACTAAGCACTCTCAGATCCACTTTCCCCAACTTCTCAGCTACCAAGTTGTTTATCATCTAATATATCTACTATAGATTACCCACCTCTCTTTCATCTAGAATCACTAGTCTCTCCTCTCCCAGCATCAAGGTATCTGCCCCTATACTCATAGTCTCATCTCACTCCTTCTCAGGGACATCTACTAGTTCATCCTCTGCTGCTATCACCAGACCCTCTTTCTCAACCACAGAGACTCCAAAGTATATATACTGAGCTCCCTATATAGGCACATTCTCCACTGCCCTATCTCTCAAGACTGGACCCCTTCTGATAAGAGGAGGAGTGTCCTCTCAGACTTCAAATATACCATCTGCATACAGATTATTGCTCAACATCTTCCCAGCCTCTTCTAGACCCTTCTCCACATTCTCTTCTCTCTCACTAGCCTAAACACTCACTTTGGTATCCTCAAAATCCTCAGCACCACTAGCATTCTTCTTTGCCTTCTCTTTTAGGTTTTCCAGTAACTCCCTCTACCTCTTGTGCCCTTGAGACCTCTCCCATAGCCTTTTATTAATGTGGACATACTTCCCATCTACTATCTCTAAGTGTATTAACTCTACATACATCTTTTAAGCCTTTACCCTCTACTCTACTATACTACTCAGCTCCTCCAATACCTCTAACAAATCCTCCTCCTCCTCTTCACTCCCTTTTACTCTCATTACCTTATATATGAAGGTCCTCCATACTATTACTGATAGCCAATCATAAGTCTTCTCAGTAGCCTCCCTCCTAGCCAGCTGAAGCCAGATATCAATATCTCTAGTTCTGAATGAGATCTCTTCTCAGATCTGAAATCCAATATTGACTACCTTTCTATACTCAGCCATGACCTCCTCCACTCTCCTCCTTATCTCTATAGCTATCACTATGGGTACTCTTTTTACCAGAAGTTGTATCATCCTGGGGTCTCACCTCAAGTATCACACTATTAGAATATATACCTCTCCAACAGTCAGCTCTGCCTTCAGTGCAGCCTTCAATAGCTTCACCTTCTCAAAGCCTACCTTCACCCCTTTCAAATCCCTCAGGAACTTCACAGATACCACACTATCTATCTGCTTAGCAATTAGCTCTAAGACTATTTTTGCTATCACTACCAAGCCCCAGAAGTACAGAGTGAACTTTAAGATTAACTTCTTGAGTAATGGGGCCACTACCAGGCCTATCACACTATCTGCCAGATCCCCCATCCAGCTGGGCCCCATCCTTCCAGCCCTACTATCAGTAGTTATATCTGGATTTTTTCCAGATTACCAGTCACTACTCTATTAGCAACCATGCCTTCAGTTACTATATTACTAGCCCTTCCATCAGACACTCCCAAGGGAGTCTCTCCTGGCCTCCCAGCAGTAGCCTTCCCCTTACTACTCTGCAGTCATCTATCCAGTCCAACTGCTAGCCCTCCCTGCTTGATCTTCTTAGTAAAGCTCATCTAATTTCCTCCTAGCTGCACTCTGTCCCCTCCTCTACCACCACTGACCCCCCTTCCACCTCTCAAAGTACTCAGCATCCTCAACCCTGCTCTCTGACCCCTTCTCACATACTGTCAGCTGAATGTACTGAGGCCACTCTGTTCAGTATACTCTGTAGAACTTCAATTTGAGGATATATTCTTAAGATATTTCTCTAAAGAATTATAAGAGAGTTACTTATTAGGGTAACTATTACATAGTTCTGAAAGGGTTTTCTGGAAGTTCTGAATATTCTGGAAGACCATTTTCTTTAGGTCAAGATTAATTTCATATAGAGTACATCCTCTATGCTTATTGATTTTAAGATTGGATTGACATCTCAACCAAAGTCCTTTTTCAAACTAGTTCTAGATGTTCAGGATTTTCCATATTTCAGAAAGTTCAAGAACTAAGACCAGCTTAGTTGAATCGACATATTGCTGCAGACAATACTCAATTAGAAAATTTTGTAATGGGGTTAAGAGTGGGATCTAACAGAGAGCAGATTTACTTAAGAGTAGTTTGTAGATTATTAAATAGGTTTATTCACTATTCATAATATTACTATACTAGGAGTAGTTATATAAAGGGATATTGTAGACATCTTTCTCCAGTACTATTTGGGTTATACAACCTTTAGAAAGTACTTATAACATTGATTTTAGAGAAAAGAGACTAATAATATAGTGACTGACAGGTAATCTGAGGTACATACTGGGCAGGGTGGCCCTAGTGGATTTGACTGACAGCATATAGGAAGAGGCCCTGGCCTGGGGGGGGGGTATGAGGGGGCTGCTGGCAGGAGGACACAGAAGGAGAGAAGGCAGTGGTAGAGGATAGGGGTCTGGGAGGATGAGCTTTGTGGAGATAGTGAAGGAGAGACAGCAGGCATCTAGGCTGGAGGGATAGCTAAGGAAAGGTAAGGAGATGGAGAAGGCAGCAGTTCATGAGGGAGTAGCTCTTGGCAGTGGAGGTAGTGGAGCTGGGGGTATAATGGCTAGAGTGAGCATGACAGCTGATGGTGACAGGACTGCCAATCTGGAAAAAAATCCAGATATGACTGCTGATAGTATGGCTGAGTAGCAGGGGCTTGGAGGGTAGGGGGATTTGGCAGGTGGTGTGATGGGCCTGGTGGTGGCCCCATTATTTAAAAAATTGATCTTGGTGTTCATGATTACACTGTGCTTCCAGGGCCTAGTAGTAATGGTGAAAATGGTGCTGGGGCTTATTGCTAAGCAGGTGGCTGGGACAGTATCAGTAAAGTTTCCGAAGGGATTAGAGAGAGTGGAGGTGGGCTTTGAGGAGGCTGGGCCTTTGGAGGAGACACTGAAGGTTGGTTTGACTGTTGGGGAGGTGTGTATCCCTATAGTGCATTGCCTGAGATAGGATCCCAGGGTAGTATAACTGCTGGTAAAAGGGGTGCCCACAGTGGTGGTAGTGGAGATGAGAAGGAGAGTTAAGGAGGTCATGGCAGAGTATGGTGAGGTGGTGGATATTGGATTCAGGATCTGGGAAAGGACCTTGCTCAGAACTAGGGATGTTGATGTGCAGATTCAGCTAGTAGAGAAGGAAGCTACTGGGAAGGCAAGAGACTGGCCTTTGGTGATGGTCTGGGGGACAATCTTGTGTAAGGTGACAAGGGTGAAGGGGAGTGAGGAGAAGGAAGAGGACTTGTTGGAAGCACTGGAAGAGCTGAGTAGTATGGTGGAGTGGCAGGCAAAGACTTGGAAGGCTTTTGTAGAGTTGACACACTTGGAGGTAGTGGATGAGAAGCAGATTTGAGTGGACAAGGGGCAGTGGAAAAGAGCCAGAGATGTAAGTATCAGAAGGAACTGCTGGCTAAGCTGGAGGGTAGACTACAGAAGAATGCAGGTGGAATGGTGGAGATGAGGGATGCCAAAGTGAGTGTCTGGGCTGGCAAGGATGGTGGGAGTACAGGGAAGGAGACAGGAGAGGATAGGAAAGTGACTGGTGATGACCTGTATGCTGATGGTACATTTGAGGTCTGGGAGGAGGCCGGGAGAGATTGCCTACCCCTACTCCTCTTATCAGACAAGGTCCAACTTTCTGAAGTAGGGTGGTAGAGGATATGCCAATGCAGGGGGCCCAGTGAGTGCAATTTGGAGTTCCCAAGGTGGTGAATGGGGGACAAGTGGTGGTGGTTGGAGAGGAGGAACTGGTGGATGTCCTGAAGGTGTGGGATGAGTCTGCAAGTAGAGCTGATACCATAATGTTGGATGGAGGGAGACTAGTGACTCCTGGGGGGAAGGAGGTGGAGAACCTACTTTAGATGTGTAGTATGATGAATAATCTGGCAGCTGAAGAGTTGGGAGAGATGGACTTGAGAGTGATGAGTAATGAGCATTGGGTATAGATCCTGCAAGGAGATGGAGTAGAGTTGGCATTGAAGGCAAAAATCCTTACAGTATATCTGGAGAAGGAAGGGTATGAGATGGATAAGGAGTGGGAGGCAGGGCTGGCAGGGGTTGCTAGTGAGAGAGAGTATATTTTTGGCACAGATCAAAGAATATCTCTCTAACCAGTCTTCTTATTACCAGTGTATCATTATGACAAACATCAGTTTAGTAAACATTGGCTTGATAAACATCATTACAGAGAATAAATACAATGTACCAAAAGTAATATACCAAAAGCAGTATACTAAAAGCAGCAAGATAAGGTGAGGCAAGGTGAGGTAGGTTAGAGAATGCACACAAAGCATCTTAGGTAGAGAGTGCAAATGATCTTTTCAAGTAGTAAGATATGTTGAGGTGGTCAGAACAGAGTGTAGATAGCCTTTTAAAGTAGTGAGACATGTGGAAGATGAGCTGCAAGAAATGGAGAGAGAGAGAAGTAAAGCAGAGCAAGTGAGAGAAGTGAAGCAGAGTAAGTGAGGGAAGTAAAGTAGAGTAAGTGAGAGAAGTGAAGTAGAGTGAGTGAGAGAAGTGAAGTAGAGTGAGTGAGAGAATGAAAGCAGAGTGAGTGAGAGAATAAAGCAGAGTGAATAAGGAAATGAAAGCAGAGTAAGTGAGGGAATGAAAGTAGAGTGAGTGAGAGAATGAAGTAGAGTAAGTGAGAGAATAAAAGCAGAGTGAGTGAGGGAATGAAAGTAGAGTGAGTGAGAGAATGAAAGCAGAGCAAGTGAGAGAATAAAAGCAGAGTGAGTGAGGGAATGAAAGTAGAGTGAGTGAGAGAATGAAAGCAGAGCAAGTGAGAGAATGAAAGCAGAGTGAGTGAGGGAATAAAAGCAGAGTGAGTGAGGGAAATAAAAGTAGAGCAAGTGAGAGGAATGAAAGTAGAGTAAGTGAGAGAATAAAAGTAGAGCAAGTGAGAGAATGAAAGCAGAGTGAGTGAGGGAATGAAAGCAGAGTAAGTGAGAAAATAAAAGTAGAGTGAGTGAGAGAATGAAAGTGGAGTGAGTAAGGGAATGAAGTGGAGTGAGTAAGAGAATGAAGTAGAGCAAGCAAAAGTCTTCCCCTCA